>JAPDHH010000206.1:0-232573 GCA_032158285.1 Phytophthora sansomeana
GAGGTCGTCCCATTGAAGCAGCGCAGAAGCGCAGTGAACGTGATGCTCTTTACTAGTAGAATGAGAATCGGTCCGACCAGAAAATTTTCAGACATTGTGTCTGACGCTAAGCCGTAAAATGAGTTCATTGTCTGATAAATTCTGGGGAATGAGACTCTGCAACTTGGCACCGGTTCTGGAACCGGTGCGGCCATCCGTCGAATTAATCCTGGTTGGGCTGTCCTATCAGTACCAACGTACTACCCCTCCGTTTGGACATTTACGTGCTTTTAACGGTGGGTTCTATCATCCTGGGAACAAATGCCCCTTCAAATCGGTTAAGCACTGGTGAAATCGATAAAACCCTAAAAAACCTCGAGTTTTCCCCGCTCATTTGCACAGATCTCCATTCAGTTCGCAACTTCCGTGCAAGACGAAGCTCGGCGCAGTTGGAGGAGCTAGCCATCTGGCTCGTGGGGACGTTACGCAGATCGACAAGTGTTCGTGGACGTCATGTCTTGTGTGTCTAGGAGCAGGGAATGAGATGAATGAAGTCTCGCGAGGCGCTGATGGGAGTGAGGCATCACGTGGCAGCGGAGTATGCAGAACCGTAGGGACGATTGGGAGGCGTGGATGTCGCGGATCAAAGACAGCTTGATGATACTATTTCGGCATGGTCGAAACTCAAGGACGCGGCACTCTGCATATACATTTTCTCATCTGGTTAAACCATTGCCCCCAGAACTCGTCGGCGGTGGAGCGGGTTTTGCTCTCCACCTGAAGGAAATGCATTTTTTCGTGACAAAGTGGCTTCTTACGCTGACAGCATTGTGCGAAATGATATACCAATTTCGCTAAGATGAATGCGGTTGCTCTAGCTGTGGTGCTGACTTCGCTGAGTTAGAGGGGCTGCCAATACCTGACCTTGCAAGGAAGGATCCGCAGGAGCGGCGAAAACGGATAGCGCGGTCTGGATGCAAGCCAGCAGAACCACTGTGGTTAAGTGTCCGTCAATGCAACGCTCAGTTTAGCTCGCAACATCTTCTACGCAATACGCTGCTGAAGTTTCGACCACATTACTGGCAACTACGTGGGAGCGGCCTTTGTCCGCTAGTGAAATTGAAGTGCAATCGGTAGTGGAAGCCGTCTGCCGCCCTACAAAACGACACGCCGTGGACATCATTAGTGAGCGGGAATCAGCCCATGCGCAGCTTTTGCAGTGAAGAGCAGAATCATGAAAGTGAACTTATGTCCCTGCAATTGCTCCATCAGGTGAATTACGATCGCGTGTCGCTATGCAACAGCGATGACGATCCGTTTCGGAACGACAGCCTTACCCGGCTATTGGAAATATCGCCTCCATCGTTATCAGATGGGCGAATGTCCCGCCAATCACTAGACTACATGGTTTCTGCTCTAGCAACTTTGCTAAACCAACATTTTTGGAGTCACACATCAAGTTGCTTTAAACAGAGTAAAGCAACCTCGAATGACAGCTTCTGCCGTTATCGTTTCCCGCGTCCTCGTGTGAGTAGTACCTCCTTCGGGGCAGAAGGTATAGAGTTGAAGCGAACACTGGGCCACGAATTCATGAACGGCTACAACTATGAACTTATGGCGACTTTCAAATGCAACCACGACATCCAGTTCCTTCTGGGGGGAGGTGGAGTCACTGATAGAATACACTATTGCTGTAAGTACGTTACGAAGCATCAAAAACAAGTGGATTCGCAAGTGGCAGTGGCAGTGGCTGCTTTAAAACGTCGCCAAAACCGTGAAAGTATAGACATGGCTGAGGGTGTCGATGGAGCGCATGATCGGCTAGCGGTGGCTCGCAAACGAGTAGCTGCACTAGTATTTAATCTTACCAATCGGCAAGAAATCGCAGGACCACTAGCAGCTCTCTATCTCTACCGTGGATCCTGTTGTTATTCGAGCGCTCGGTGCGCGACGCTGCCTGTGGGGGACGTAATTCGGCAGTTGATGAAGTCAGTGGACTATTCGTGCACCCTGGTCAATGATGGTGATGACATGACAGCGTCCAATTTTCGAGCCGTGTCCTACCTGGATGATTACATTTTTTCGACCTCAAACGTTGGAGAAGGTGAACATGTATGAGTTTGCTATGAAGTACTTCAGGAAAAAGCGTGAAAATGGAACAAATTCAAAGTTAAGTTTTATTGACGGTCACCCGCTGTTCGATACACATTGTCTCGGCAAAAGATACGATGAAGTTGTTCCAGTGCTACAAGGTTTTAGACTACCGGACAATTCAGAAGAAGCTTCACTTGAGGAAGCGATGTAAATATGCAGTGCTTTCATTAGTACTCTTCAAACCCTTTCGTGGTTTGGAGACTCTGATCGGTGATTCTGAAGCCACCGAGGAGCAAGTATGGATATATAGTTTTGAGCGATGGAAACCCCAGCGCAGTGAATTTGTCCGGACTATAATGGAAAACATGAAGACGATTATCATAGTGGATTAGAAAAGGCTAAGTGCCAAAGCGAAATTCATACGACTGCTCGAGAAGCGAACGATGGTGAAGATTCTGACTGCAATTTGAGTGATGATAGCGACGAGCTCTTCCCCGCCGATCATAACATTGATGACTTTGATTCGTTCGAACGAGTTTTTGAAAGAGGACGGAGCAGACAGAAACCTGCTATCTCACTTGTGGAATTTTGATGGAGCCACCGATATCGTTTTGCGGAGAGCTCGGCGCTAGATCCAGCCGCGTGTCCAACGTCACCGCTCCCTGAAAAGCGTATCTCTTCCATGATAGATGTTTTCAAGAATCGTGGCATACTTCAGAACGCCGCTGAGACGCTGGTGCGTGATGCAGTTGCCACCTGTCCACTCACCAGCTTACCCCCCATTGAAGTGATGAAAAAGTGGGTGAAGGACTTGGACACCGACAATGCGCTGGCCCCTGTTGTATCTACTTCTGGTACGGCCCAGGATGTACAAATCATTGAGCTTTTAGATGACTCACTTGGTGAAGTCAACACGGAGTGGCAGCCTTCAGCAAGGTTTTCTAGTGATCCTAAGCTACGCAAGAGTTTTGCGACGATTTCAGACACCTCGAAAGCTTTTACATTAAACGAAAGACAGCACTATGCCTTCAAAGCGATCGGGGCAGCAATGATATCTCGATGGCGGCGAGGGGAGACTCTTCATGAAGACGGACTTCCTCTTGCATCAGTATTGCGTGAAACCCAGCTGCTTATGTTTCTCGGTGGCGAAGGTGGCACGGGTAAGAGTCGCATTGTGGACGCTGTTCAAGCTCTTTGTGAAAGCTGGTAACGCCCGCAATGCCTTGTTAAAACTGCGCTCACAGGTAAGGCGGCTACGCTGATCGGAGGTCGGGCACTAGCGGGATTTCTGCTACAACTTAGGAAGAAGAGGGCGACCGATGCACTAGCAAACCTGGATTTGATTATAATTGACGAAGTATCCATGCTGAAGAAATTCCAGCTGACGCAGCTGGATAGACGCTTACGCAACGCAAAGCGAGTACCTGACGTAGCGTTTGGTGGAGTTCACATTGTGTTAATTGGTGATTTCCTACAACTACCTCCTGTTGGAGGAGATCCGATCTACAAGGATCCGTCCACAAAAGCAAGACCTTCGGCCGATGAAATTGCTGGGTTTCATTTGTGGTGCGAGTTTAAGACAATTGTGATTTTGAAGGAGTGCGTTCGTTTTCGCAAAGACCCAGAGTGGGGCCAAGGTTGCCAACAAGCCCGTCTTGGTATCTGGACCCCTGCGTTTGTTGACCTTATCAATTCTCGTGTACTGGCGAGTGAAAGTTCTCTCGGTGATGCCGTTGTCGATGGAACGTTCGGTACGTTCGTTACTCCTGACAACTCAACTAGAATTTTTTGCGATCAACAATTTATTTATCTCGACTGCAGCTAAACTGCTACCGGATGGCGACTACCCTGTTCGTGTAGTAGCAAATTTTAAGAACAAGCTGTCAGCGCTCCGCCGGTCAGAAGTGAGAATGCTGATGTCTTTGCCTGATTCCAAATACGGTCGGATGGCGCTGTATTTGGATCTCATACTTGGTATGCCAATCCAGAGTCACCCAGAACATCCGGGCAGCCAAAATGGTAGCAAATGGCACCCTTGGCCGTTTGGAGGCTATCATCTATCACCCTGATACGACATTTAGATTGGTTTACGACAGTGCAGCTGATATGACAGTCAAAGTACCTAGTGTCGCTCCTCCAGCGGTTATTGTGCGCATTCAGCGCGGGCCGTCCGCGACAGCTATGCTGGGATGTAGTGACACCGACATTTTCCCGCTTTTTTTCGACGCACAGGCTTATGGTGCTTGCAGCATTGCATTGGCGAGTAGCATCAATGGCGTACCCCGATCACTGTCAGTCCGCATCCAACAATTCCCTCTTGTTTGTGCTGTTTCTTCAACTATTTACAAAGTCCAAGGGGAGACTCTTGACGGCATGGTGGTCACCGAATGGAGGTCTAAGGATGCCGTGGCCAATAAAGAGAACAGCCCTACCTTTTGGTGTCGAGGGTCACGTCGAGAGATGCCTTCGCGACACTTACACCACTAACCGCTGATATCATCGAGTGGGCCCATCCGTCTAAAGCTGCATTGGCTGAAAGAGGCTCGTCTAGAGCGTCTTAGCTGCCGGACTATCGAAAAATTGAAGAAACCATAATTAATCATCAATAATATGCCCAGAGCCTTACTCTGAAGAAATGAAATACACCCCCAATCGGGGCTCATCATCCTATCTACCACATGCGCGCCATCGCTAATCCACCAGTGCAGTGTCCAAAGTTTGACACGCCAATGTCACACACGACTCTGTCAGTCGGCAGGCCCTCGAGTGCCTTACAGGCCCCAGTTCGTGTAGCACTCTCAATTCGTGTGGCACCACCAAAAGGGGTGTTGAGCAAGTAGAGGTCGGTATGCTCGAGTCCGAGCTTGCGGTTGCCGAAACACACTCCCTCGTCATAGTTTCATCGGGTGTGAGGGTGACAAATTTGCTGGTCACGAAGACTTGATCCTGGAGTCCCGCTTTACCGACATTAGACTCGTTGCGGTAGACGGCAATAGACGCTGATTGTGTCGGCGTATCGGTAGCAAAGTTTGAACAGTGAGTACTGCGTCGTACATCACGGACCTGGGTTCGCTCTGTAAACACGCCCAGCACCACTTCGGGGATGGCGTGCGTTTGCTATCGACAAATGCGCCTATAGCTAGATGGGGTATTTGCGGTGGCTTATAGAACGTTGTTTGCTGCACGGGGGAGCTCATCATCACTAGCACTGAGAGCGGTGCTTCTGGCCACCAGTCAGGCGTGGATAAACTGCCCGGCACGGTCGAGGGCAGCTACCAACAAATTGGAGAGTAACCTTTTCTGCTCAACAAGGCATGGAAGACCTCTTCAGGATCGCTGCACTGCACATCTGCTCATTGGGCACCGCCGGAAATCGACCTGCAATACGGACTCGATGAGACCGTCATATCCGATGACGTGAAAAGCACTGCCCCACCGATTCTTGCATACACGCTCCGACGCCGGCGAGCGGCTCAAGCTGCTGCAACGTCGAGCTCATTCTGGATGCTGGTCTTCCTGCTCTGTTGTCGCCTCCGTGAATGTGGTGCTCGACGTAACAAACAGTACGTATATTGACTGCAGCTAGTTGATCAACAGGAATGAAAAGTACTTGACACGTAGTGCTGATTAAACGCACCTTTTACTTCTCCATAGTGCGGCCGGGGGCTTCGAGCTTCACGCAGTGAAAGCCGTTCCAGCGATGGCACCTCCATGCTGTAGAACTCAGCGCCAAACGTCGCAGAAGGGATCGTCGTCCTCCTTACTCCTCCATAGCGCGACTGGGAGCTTTGAACTTGAAGCAATGAAAGCGGTTGATGTGCTTGCCCATCGACCGCGCCCCAGTGCTGCAGAACTCACAGTGCCAAACGTAGCAGAAGGGATCATCGTTGGGGACAGTGTCGTCCACCATGTCCAGAACACGAGGGACGTGGCACTGAGCGCGGTCGTAGTTAGGTACGTCCAGGTATGCTTGCAGGCAGAGGTTGTTCGAGCGATAGCCGACAGGCGCATGGATAAAGTCGCCTCGAAAGAGGATGATATCCCCTTTGCTCAGCTCAATCAGCTTCCTGCTGGATCGAAAGGGGATCTGCTGGTTCCATCCAAAACCGTAGATGAACGTCTCGTCCTCAGTGGCCACCATTATGCTCCCCGGCACCGAACACGGGTTCAGCACATCGTCTTCGGACTTGAACTCGCGTCGAGGAGGTTGGTTTGAGCCCCCGCAACAATTTTGAGGTAACGCCAATCATTGGGGTGCGCAGTAGGGAAGCATTTTTGTAGTGCCGCTTGTACTCGGTCGATAGACTCCGTGCAAGCTCGTCAGGAAGCGCTGCCTGGATGCGGCCTTCTTCAACGTCGCGAACCGTGCTGTACCACACCAAGTCGTTGCTGTAGCGGGCCAGATTCCTCAACTCGTTCACTGTGGCCACGGGGACGGTTTCGCGGAAAACCGTGTAGCCTCTGCTAGCAAACTTTTGGGGCTGTTGCATGCTGTGGTTGTTGGGTAGGAAGGAAATTGGGAAATAAGCAACGAGAGAGTTGTAGAGCATAAGCGTTAAGTACTAAGGCGTTTCCACCTTACAGCGCTAGCAATGGCTCGTAATAAAAACTATGTACTTGTCACTTCGTAAGCATCACTGTCCTATACTTTCTTAAGATATGCACCCAGTCAGCTCCGCTAGGCTTCCGGGGCTGATACGAATCTCATCTCCTCTCGTCGGCGATGTCCTATAGTTTAAGATATGCACTCTGTCAAGCTTGGCTAGGTTTCCAGCTCTGGTACGACAGCTTGGATACTACCACACTGTCTCCTCATAAAAACTATGGGACTCGCGAAACTGCCGTGATGATGTGCATGCTGCTCACCTCCGCGCGGCTTAGCTCGGAAACGATGGTTGGGGCTTATCAAAGCGGTTCCACACCGTTCATGCGTCGTAGTGTGGATTGTAGTCGCTGGTGGTGGCGACGTGCACCTAGTCATATCTGCTAGGCTTCCGGAGCTGTTGAGAATCTCATCTCCTCTCATGGACAATGTTCTATAGTTTAAGATATGCACCCTATCGAAGCTCCAGCCAGCTTGGCTAGGCTTCCAGCTCTGGTACGACAGCTTGGATACCGTGCGCCACTACAACACTGTCTCGCCATTATATCTATGGGACTTGCGGGCCGAAACTGCCGTGGTGCGTGTGCTGCTCATACCTCGGAAATGATGGTTGGGGCTTATCAAAGGGTTCCATACCCTTCAAGCGTTGATGTGCGGCTAGTAGCCGCTGGTGGTGGCGACGTGCAAGCTGGATGAATCCGCCGTCGACCCGAAGCAGGTTAGGTCATGTTAGACAGGGTACACCAGGAATGCATAGCAGCATACACCAAAAGCTCTGAGCCACTGCACTCGAAGACTGCAATGTAGCAACTGCAGTGTTCTGTCGAGTTTATTAGAAGACTTACGGAGATGAGTCTGTAGCACAACTTCAAAATCGTTCCATCCATGCTTTTCATGCAGCGGGCCATTATTTGAAAGGTCAGACACTTGTAGAAGCACGCGCGCTATCCTCACACAGAGTTGCTGGAAACCATTGGGCGGAACCCGTGCATACGACGATGAATCCGAAGCACGACTTCTGGAGGAGCTCGACAGTCATTATCGCTTTCCTACAATGGCGAACAAGCGCGCATCTGCAGCACCTGGCAAGATGTCAAAAGCAACGAGCAAAGTGTCCAAGCGAGGGCGTATCCAGAACTTCAAACCTGTCCTGTCCATTCAGTCCCCCACCAAATCCAACCCCGCAGTGTGCTCGCCAACATCCACGGTGTCATCGCCGCCGCAGCTATCACCGTCGCCGCAGCCTGTCCTGCCTACCCACGCTCCCCGGAAACCGACCAAGGTGCTCACGAGGGGAAGCATCCAGACATGCAAATCGGCGCTGTCCGATCAGACGCCCATCAACTCGACCCTCGTAGCCTGCACGCCAATATCTACGACGTCGCCGGACCAACCTATCCTGCCCATTCACGCTCCCAGCAAACCGACCCCCACGGTGTGCACGTCAACGACAACAATTTCACCGTACCAGCGGATGATGCAGTTGCTGGCATCGAGGACTGAGACGAATGAACCAGCCACAACCGTCATTACTGCGGTGGAAGGTGAGAGCGCTTATGCTACACCAACCTATTGTACTTGCTTACCTACCTCACACTTCTTAGATCTGCAGCAGTTCTTGCGAAGTAACGACCAAAACAGCATGGTTGTTATTCGTATGAGATTGCTGTGGACATCGGACCACACTTACAACCACTGGCTGTTAGTCCGGCTCCACTTCGTTGATGTGGAAACACCAGAGTCCTTTGATGATATGCTGCGTGTACGTCAATGTGGGGGATCATGATTGTTGCTTTGTTAATGGACTAACCACTTGTGTTGTAGCTGTTTCGAACCAACTACGAAGCCAATCGTCAAGACGTTGACTCTCTGTTGCTTACAGCCACGATTTGGAACGTGCAGAGCGACTCGGCTGAGCTACCACCCCCGGGGTCGATCGTCTCTATCGAGGACTACAGCAGTCTTCAGCTTTTCCGCGAGACGCAGTGCCAGCTCACGGTCAAGTTGAAACCGCTCCGTTGGGACGGAAGTGACAAGTGATTCAGCTCATGCTACCTAGCTGAGGGCGGTGCATATTATGGTAAGCTATCTCTAACTGTGTGTACTGAGTAGTAAGACCATAGCATAACGAAAATTGGATTTCACTTTGATGGCGCGCATTGTAACTGCTGGTGCACGCGTTGCTTCGCACTTCGACGTAATGTTTCTGAATCAATAGTAGTTTCACTGTTTCAACTGCGGGGCACCTTAAAAGCCCCCACACCTTCGCCTTCAGCAAGATCTCGAACACGTATCATTGCCCGACACTAAGTGCACCCATTTTGATGAATGTACCCATCCATATTCGTTTTTATAGGAACCCCACTACGGCATGATGTGATGGAGAAAGCACCTTATCAGTCTGGAACTGGTGACGCACGAGCGAGCCGGCGAGAAGGTATAGTAGAACACTGTAGCTCATACAAACTGCGGATGCTCTCGCTTTAACGTATGTTGTGCTAGCAATGACAAAGCGGCAGGGCTCCACCAACTACAGTGAGGGAGAAGCAGCGTGTCTCCGGCAAGTCGTGGGCGACAAGATCCCCACCCAGAGAGCGGAGTGGGAAGTGGTCGCCAGAGCGTACAACTCCGCGAGAGATCCACGGTGGAGAACGCGCGACGCGACGAGTCTGAAGCGAAAGTTCAGGAACATGCGCTCGGCAGCGACTGTCGTGGGGGGGCTACACCTCGAGGTGGCACCCTTGTTTCATCCAGGGCAGGTTCAACAGGGGCGCAAGGCAAGGAGATCAGACTGGTTACGGCGCGACCTGCACAGCCGAGTCGACCGCCGCCGAAGGAGTCAGAACGGTGTGCAATTCGAAGAGCCCCAAGCTGGCTGTCAACGGTGCAGCAACCTACTCCGATCCTGCGCCATGCTGGCAGTACCAAGGGGGGTACACTATTGCTGATGCAGCGCAACATCAACGTACAGGAGCGCACCGCGACCGGGCTTGTTGAGACCAAGAAGCGTCTACGTGAGCGGCTTCGAGCTCATCGACGTGCTGCGCATCAGCACCGCAAAGTGTTGCAAGAGTCTATCAAGTTCATTTCCATTGAAATCGATAGATGTGCAGCAACAACAGGTAACTAATCAAAGATGAACGTGTTGGGTCTGTTGGTTCACGTGAGGCGGTTGCTGAAATTCACAGTCGAAGGATTAGATTAGGTTGCACTGCAAGGTGAAAGCATGCGTTTGGTTGAAGAGGTTGTCCTGTTCTAAAGCAAATGGTACACTTCGTTGAAGTAGCTGTCCTATTTGAAAAAGAATGGTCTCGATGATGCGCCGCAAAAGCCTGCTCACTTTGCTGAGCGAGATGCCAGATCCCCACTTCGCAATTCGACTTGTGCGCGACTGACACCAGCCCGACTGCCTTCCGTACGTCGCTGATACCCAAAATTGTACGATTTTTTATCTAACGCAAGTGCTGTGTGATTCAAAGATGTCCGGCAAAGGCGTTCAGGGACTTGGCAGCGGCGGTGCGAAATGCCACCGCTAGGTCATCCGTGACAATATACAGGGTATTACAAGGTCGGCAATCCGCCGTCTTGCACGTCGTGCAGGCATCATCCGCATTTCGGGGCTCGTATACAACGAGCCCGTGCTGTTCTGCGAGTCTTTTCTCGACAATTTCATTCGTGACGCAGTCACGTACACTGAGCACGGAAACAGGAAGACCGTCACGGGGATGGACGTCGTGTTTGCACTGAAGCGTCAAGGGCGCACAGTTTACGGATTTGGAGGCTAGTCAAAGAAGCTCCAATCGACAAACACAAACACAAACCGCAATAATACCATCAATAGCATGTACTAGATTTAGTGTTTATGGGCTCGATCTTGACCACCACATAGTTATGTGGTATACATAATGGTGTAACACACATAATGGTGTAATACACATAATGGTGTAATACACATAATGGTGCTCTCTCCACAAATATTGCTAATTTAACAGTTGCTAATTTAACAGCAGTTCTTAACGAACTGTGCCATCCCCCGGGCGTGCCTGCCCGGGCTAGCAATGCGTTTAGTACTTCGTCTTGTATGGTAGACGCACATTTGACACTGTGTATTGTTTTTTTGCGTGTTCGGGTAGAAAGCTTCTGGCCTCGTCCACTAGTAATCTGGCTAAAGACCTGCCGAGCGCGGGTACGCCTTGTACCCATCCACCAATGCTTTGTAGCGAGGGTTCTTGAGTTTTTTTTTCGACCGCAAGTGCAGTGCGCTGATGCTGGTTCCACTGTCCATACATCTTGAGCTTGTATGCTTCGTCCTTTTTCATCTTTCGAAAGGTCAGCAAGCCAAAGTCGTTGCGGAATAGTTTCTTCACGTCTGCGAATCGCTCTTCCTCGTCGTCTTCCTCGTCGTCGACGTCGTAGTCGTCCTCTCCCAACTCCTCGACACGAAGGCGAAGGAATCGCTTGTTGGACGACTCGACCGGGTTCGATATCTTCAATTCTTTGGACGCGGTAGTAGCAGAAGCAGCGTTGCAGCTTGCAAGGAGAGTGACGGCAGCCAGCAGAAGGTAACTTAGACGCATGGTCGACGGTGGAGTGAGTGTTGTAGTGGAGCCATGAGTGTTTGGTGGAACGTTTTGGAATGAGAGTTATACCCTTGAACAGCACAAAATCGTCGTGCACCTCTCTTCTGAACCAGAATTGAAGTCTTGTAGTAACAATCAAAAACATCTATTACGCATATGCCAATCCCAAAAAACATCTACGGCGAACGATTAATTTAGTCGATCCATCAATACAGTAGATCTCCCCATCGAAATGCCCGCGCGACGGCTTGAAAACGCGTGGAGCAGCTACAGCAGCGCGATGGGGCCCTTGCACCTGAACGAGATGGGATAGTCATCATGCTACATGATTATTACTGTAGAATCAATATTGATCTCGGACTGTATTTATTGATCTTTGTCATGAATCCGCTGATCTGCAGACAATTCACGATAGTGGTGAGAAAGCACGCGGAGAGATTCAATACCGACTTCCTCCGCTTGTAGGTGACAACCCCATATAAGAGCGTCCAATCAAAACGCTGAATACAGGTGAGCTGTTCCCTTCCACTTATAAGTACTGCTGCAAACATTTCAAATCATTATTACCGGTATTGTACCGGTACTGGTCCACCCCGTTAACCCTTCTACTACGGCATTACGGATAATCCGGAATCCAATTTATAGAGGTGAAACTGTTCCGCAATGTCCGCAACGGAAACAGCGACAATACAATTCTGCATATAGAAGTTTGTATGCGATAAATTTTAACAGTTGAAGTGTAAGGTCTACATCAAAATGCGACATGGGGTTTTCGGGAAGCGGTTGGGGTTGCAGATATAAAAATCCACGGGACCTTGCCAGCCTTTCATTTGGAAATCAGCGCCGGAGAAGAGACCATCATTCCCGAGGGATGTTCGCGTTTGAAAAGTCTTTCAACCAGATATGGCGTGAGTTGACGAAGAAGGGCTGTCGATGAACAGGGCGGAGCAATGACCAGAGGTATCTACCTCCAGGGGGGGCACACCGGCACAGAAGGAGATGATTTTTCGCTGGTACGTACATGGTTTGGCGTGACGAGTATACGGTATCTAACATACTATGACTTGCATAGGTGAGGCTAGTCTACTGCGCTACTGCTAGCGTCACAACTGGCTTACCTTCGACCCCATTCCTGTGATCGCAACACCGCTCAATGCCCAGCCATCGCCGCACGCCGCAGAGGAGACCCTGCCGCAGAGGAGCCCCTGCCGAACGCTCACTTGACGCCATCCGAAGGTACACTGGCGGTGGGTGAGGTGACTACAACGACGCCTGAAGCCGCTCCAGCAGCATTCGAGAAGAAACGCTCCAGAAGCAACCGAGAAGAAACGAATTGCAGCAGCTGAAGCGAAGTCAAAAGCAGCAGCAAAGGCTACGCCTCGTGATGAGGAAATTACTGGATCGACGTCATTGCTTGCACCTGCCAAGCCTGCGAGGAGACTACGAGTTGCAAACAAGGCACACATTCGAGTGGCGCAGCTAAACCTGATCAACGACTTCGATCCAAGAGCAGCAAGCAGAACACATCGCCATCGCGCTCGCCTCCAAGAACATCTCGGACAGGTAAGCTTGACGGTGCTTGTATGGGATGCTCACGATACTAACATATACGTTACAGATCTGCAGTTCCTGCTGTTCAGGATACCGCCTCACATGTTCCGGAGAGACCTGTGCAGCAAGTTCCGGAAGCTCCGGTTGGCGTTGAGGATAGTGCTGAATCTGCAATTACGGACTTATCAAGCACACTAATTGCTGCATGGAGTGAACGATCGGGAAATCCTCTCGATGTTTTTGATTCGGACAACTTTCTACATGCTCTTCGTCGAGACCGACTTTTCGAAGCAACTAGTCCGGGCAACCGAAACATCGGAGGCGACTACTGGCTGTTGTCACTTCATTCGTAAGCTGCAGGCGATGAAGACTATATTCTGCTGGACGAGAATGAAGAAGAAGAAGATGGCGACGTTTCGAACTCAGCTGTAGAGTATACAAGTGGCGAAGGCGTGGCAAGTAAACATGATGTACGGGAGCCCTCACACGCAATGAGGTGCGCCATCAGAGCTAGAAGAATGGCATGGCCACTCCTCCAGCTATGCTGCGGAAGATCAGGTTTGTTAGCAAACGTAGGACCGAAGTCGAGAGTGTCGAAGAGGAGAAGTAAGTCGATAAATGCAGTTTCTAGTTGAGTGATGGTCATTTGGAGAGCTTCTGTTGTCTTGTCGCTGCTGTAAGGCGTAACGGTTTTGCAGGGAGATCGCAATTGGGAGTATTTTGGACAGGTTTTGTACTGCCCATCCTTCAACTTCAGCCAATCAGAAGTCCGATGTGGGCCACGTGTCATGCGAAAGGGCTCAAAACATGATATATAGCACTGATTTTCAGGTATACGTTAATTCATATATTAGGAATTCCGGAGTCTCCGGAATTATCTTCGGATTAGAAGGGTTAAGCGATCGCCATTCATTCTCCTTTTGGTGATGGCGTCGGACATTCCACCGCGGCGCAGAGAGTCCTTCACGGCCCGTGACAAGCTGGGCGCTGTCAAAGCGCTCGAAGGAGCTCAAAACGTGCGTAAGGTCATTGAGCAGCTCTACCCCAACCTCAGCGTTAACGCGTACGAGTCCCGCCGGAAGCTCCTACTCAGATGGACACGCAACAAGGACAAACTCACAGCGCAGTGCTCGGTCACGAATGGGAGCGGCAAGAAGAAGGCTAGACCATCTGGAGTAGGTACAAAGCTGCCTAAGGCAGCCGAGGATGAGTTAGTTAAGTGGGTTAATGATCTGCGAAAGGAGGGAGTCCCTATTTCCTCAAAGATGCTAGCCTTAGAATCACTTCAGATCGCATCTGAGTACGGCATTGAAGAGTTCAAGGCATCGTGGAGGTGGGAACGCGCGTTCAAGGCAAGGCACCGACTGTCAATGCGAGCAAGGAGTCCCGCCGGACAAAAGACACCTGCAGACCTTGCGGACATTGCTGCCGCCTTTGCTGTGACTGTTCAGAAAACGATGCGTGATCTTGGGATCAAAAAGTCTACAATGCAGACCAAACCGGTACAATTACACAATTTTGTATTGATCTTTGTATGTGACCTAATTTTGTGAATGGTAGCCGCATTTTTTGAGTTGTTGCCAACTAGGACTATAAATGCGAAGGGTGCCAAGACCGTCTGGGTTCGTTGCGCCGGAAAAACGAAGGAACGAGCGACGGTGATGCTTTTGGGCGACTCAGACGGCAAAAAATATCGCCCTTTTAATAGACTGGTTTGCATCGACTTCAAATTGATACCGGCATTGATACCGATACGGTACCGTAATCCGAACATCACTTTTGACGGGTGGTGCAATGTACCTGAACATGACCTGTCCTCTCTACAAGCGGAGGAATAAAGTGTAATGTAACTTAGTTCTCTACAAGCGGAGGAAGTCGGTATGCATGGCACACTGTAGCACATTCCGCATTTCTTGGAGTGATTTCCAGTTTTTCTGTCCGAATATCGTATCCCGAACAATAAAGTGTCTCCTTTGAACTACGCTAGCTCAATACAGTAAGATTGTTGACGTAGTTCGGCCACGACATCAATCGGCAAATTCCAAGCCGATTGTTTCGCTTTTTACTGCAGTGTCCACACCGAAAAAACTGTAAACAATTGTCGGTTTGCAGGATCTGGACTCTGTGTAGATGTCATTGATATATTGTCTACCTATTTTCTTGGTGGTCGAACTTTGGTTACCGCGGTTGTAGTTGCCTTGCTTTTCGCTGGGCTGCGTGTGGGGCTTGACGCTTTAGGTTTGGAGGACGAAGTGGTTCTGCCAGTTGAGCTTTTCGAGGGGCTGGTACTTCGCTTTGGAGAAGTTGTGGTAGACTTGGTAGAACTAGCGGCAGGAGTTGGTGGGGTCGGTTTCTGAGGTTTACGGCTCTCCTGCTCGAGATGCACCAACATGTGAACTTCTTCAGCCCACATTGCCAACATTTCGTTGGTTCGACGAGTCGATTCATCCCAATGCACGACAGGAGCCAATCTCCGACGCTTTTGCTGCTCTAGAACCTGCAAAATGGCGTTCACACGCTCGATAGGGAACGCAGCAGGACCAACAGACTGCAATAACCCACCAAGGCCTTGCAACGCTGAAGCTGCCGTTGGCACCTTTTTGACGACTTTGGGGGTGTCCATGCTTCGAGGCTTCGTCTGTGAGGAGGTTGAGCTGGGTTTCGCGGGGGTCGAGGGGGTCTTTGGCTTGGATGTTGATACTGCGCTGGTAGGTTTCTTCGGACTAGCGGTGGTGGCTCGCGTGGGGCTGGCAGCTCGAGGTTTTCCAGCACTTGGTGCAGCGGTTCGACCTGCAGGTTTCGTTGGCGACTTCGACACTGTTGTAGATTTTGCTGGAGACGCTTTGCCTCGAGTTGGTGGAGTTGCAACTGGAGTTTTTCCACGTGTGCTGCTGGTAGGCGTAGCAGTTTTTGTGGCTGTCGCTGGGGTTTTCGGCTTCGCAAGTGTAGCAGGCGTAGATGTTGTGGGTAAAACTGCTGGAGTTGGCGCTGGAGATGCAGTAGTTTTAGGAGCAGAAGACGGCACACCTCCGACGATCTCGAGGTTGATCATGCTGTCAATAGGCAGACCCATGGCCGTGAGCAAGTTGACATCTCGTCGTGAAAATGGCCAATTGTACATGATGAAGCCGCGTTTGCCCTGAGCCTCCATCAGGTTGAATACGTGGTTTTTGAGAGTACTCGCATACACTTCAAGCGTTGGCTCTGGACGGGATATAACTGAAGTAGGATTGTTTGCCAGCGTTGATGTTTGTGACAGCATTTTGGTTGGTTCAGTATCGCTTTGTCCGTCCGTGCCTTGACCCTCGCTTTGCTGCGATTGTTGCTGCTGTTCAGGTAGCAATTGCTGTGCTTCTCGAGCTGCTTGTGCTTGGGTTTCTTCGTCTTGCTGGAACTGTGTCAATGTCTGCTTCAGATCAATGGGAAGATATTTCAACTTCTCGCCCATTATTCGCGCACACTCGGCGGCATCCGTCGGCGTGGCACCTTCCACGAGCAAGACGCCGCGAATGACTTCATCGATATCGAGAGAAGTTTGTCGGTGAATAACCCGCGGCTCGGCCGGATCCGTTTCCACAATTTCATGGTCTCGTTGATTGTCAGAGCCATGGAAGGAGCTGTGCAATGGGGACTCGTTCTCTGGTGCTGTGATGTTTGGCGTCAGAACTTGGTGGATAATTCGTAATGCTTCCTTGCTCAGTGTCTGCTTCGGTGACTTGGTATCTCTCACAATCGAATCGCGCAGTAGCCCCAGTAGAGTGGCCACAGTTTGACGCAGCGCTACCGTTTGCGAACGGAAAAAGGATCCATCTGCTCCTCCTCCAGCTTGTTGAAGTCGTCGCATTCGTGTTTTGCAGACGCGAAGCTGTCGTTTGTAGCAATACGCGTCTTTGCGAGCATCTCCACGTTCTTGCTTCAGCTGCGAGATCTGAACTTCGAGTTCTTTGCGTTTTTGAGCTGCAGCTTCGAGATCGTCGTGCGCTTGCTGCAGTTGGCGCTTCATCTCCTCATTATCTCGCATTTGCTGTTGTAGCGTATTCTGCATGAGCTGCTCAAAGTAACAATCGTGGGCGCTCATGGAGACGAAAACGTCCTGCGTGGCTTCGCTTTCAGCTTTCATCCGAGTCGCGTCGACCAAAAGTGCATCATGTCGCTTCCTCAAATTCGTGAACCCGTCAACGAAGAAATCCAACTGCGCTCGTGAGTGCAGCATCTCGGCTCGCATTTCTTCGTGTTGCTCTTTCAAAACGTTGCTTTGCCGCACCAGGAACGCTCGGGTTGTCTGCTCTTTCGATCGTAAATGCGTCAAATCCAGCAAAAACTGTTTGAGTTTCTCGAAACTTGGCGAACCGGAGTGCACAAGGCGTTCGGCGTTTTTGAACGAAGCTTCCTGTGCTTCCAGCTCCGTTAAATGCTGTTTGATCACGTCGTCGAGGTGGTGGTCTTTCACACTACTTTGCTGGTTGTTGGAGTGAATTCTTGGAGACGTTGCAATTGCTGGTAGGAAAGTGGTGGTGAATTTCAGTTTCTTGCTGGCAAGGATCCCGTTCTTGTGTTGTAGATCAGCAGACCGTAACCAGGCGAGAAACACGCCAAGTGAAGTGTCTTGATCCAGACAAACGAGTCCTGTGAGAACTCTCTCTATGTCACCTCGGTCTTCGCATCCTCGAAGGTCGATGCGAAGTGTCTCGGCCAGCAAACGCAATTGTGCTGCGGGTAGCCCCTGCACGGATTCCTGCACGAACGGTTTGATCCCCAACATGCACAAGACAACGGACAAGTCGAGAATGGTAACTGCTTGGAGAATATTTATCGGACTAGAGTACAATCGCCTCTCTAGGTGCCAGGCTCGACAACTCGAGTGGCAGCATCACTCTTCATCATCATGTTTGCTTTGACGATCGCTGCGTTCTTCTTGGCGGCCGACTTCATGTTGGCAAAGACCGAAATGAACGTAAGCAAGGCCACAACTCCGGCCAGTCCGACGGACAAGAGGATCGGTGGACCATACACCCGCGTGGAGGCTTTCTCCGACGAAGACTCGGCCAGAGCCACCGTACAACGAGGACCAACCCACGAATCCGGGTACGTGCACGAGCACCGCGAGTTGACGCACGTTCCAGTGATCAGGTCCGTCCGGCTGAAAATGCCTCCGATAGTGCAGTCGGCGTTGGTTTTGCAGAAGGCTTTGCCCACCACTTCGGTCGCAATGTTGTCGTCGTCCTGGTACTCGTCGATATGGCCCTCAATCCACTCTTTGGTCGGGTGGCTGGCCGGATCACAACCGAGTTGCATGTAGTTGTCGGCTTCGAGGTCGTCGCCCAGGTCCTGGTACAGTCGAATGTAGTCGAGCTTCATGAACATGGGGAACTCGTCGCAGATTTTGTTCACCTTGTCGTCGGACCGATCGCCGTAGCACGAGGTGCCCGCGTTCGGCGGCCTGGTGCCCCACGAACTGGACAAGGCGACGTTAAAGATGATCGACATGGGCTCCTCCAGCATCACCTTCTGCGGGTTGCTCGAGTTGGCGTTCTGCGGGACGTTGGAGAACGAGTCGGCCGTGACTTCGAAGAGCGGATTGCCCGCCAGCATCCAGCGCACGTAGCCGTTCACGCCCGTGACCCACTCCAACTGATAGACGAGATAGTCCGTGTACGCGCCAAGATGAATGGGCCAATTTGACGAGATGGCGTCCATCTGATAGTTAAACGGGTCCATGGCATTCGACTTGGGGGTCGACGAGTTGCGTGGGCTCACGCATCGTCCGTCCGGGTTGTCCGGGTCGCACAAGTACGCGCCCATGTACGAGTTCATGATCGGGTAGCACGTGCCGTTCGAGTTGATACCCCAATGATCCTTTCCAGTGCCGTCGATGAGGTCCATGTCACAATTCACGTCCATCGACGCCGGACACGTCGTGGTCGTGCACGAGTTGTTGGTGATTCCTCGAGCCACCGAGGCGTTCACGGTGGCGAACGACTGCATCTTGGTCGACTTCTTGGCGCAATTGTTGTTGGCCGCGTATCGGAGACCTTGGTACCACGATTTGTGGCCGCGTTCCTTCTGGTAGTACGCTGTCGGGACGTCGATCAAGTTGGCGCCGTCCGTCTTGCAGTCGTACGAGTACACGCAGTACGGGTTGGTCGCATCTACTCCCTTGGTATCTGCAGGGAAAAGACGAAAGTCGATGGGCATTCCTGGAGCAATTTGCAGCGACGAAGAGATGGCGAGACCTCCTCCTTCCAGCACATCGATCTCCGGTGCACCGCGTCCTTGGTTGGGGTTTAACCCGTAGCCAGGGTTGTCATCACACGCACTGATGCGTTGGTTGGACGGGTCGAAGAGCTCGGGTTCGCATCGGTTGTAGGAGAACGGCCACATGCGGTTCGTGGACCCGGAGAAGATAGCTCTGCCGAGGTTCCCCATCATCCAGATACCGGGCCACGTCGGGTAGTACGAGGTGTCGGTCACTTGTCCGGAGTTGCCCAGAGCCAAGTCCGGATTCCCCGAGGCTTTCGACACCGCTCCGGGGAGTTGCGCTCGCACCTCGAGCATCCCTCCTTGATAGCAGAACTTGTTCCAGGACTGCACCATAGCTGCTCGATAGTAGAAGGACGAGTTCTGATACCCGGGAGGGTGCGTGTACATGTTGTACACGGAGATGGTGACGTTGTCACTGTCCACTTCGATGTAGAAGTAGCACGTGCCGTCCTCGTCGCACTTGGTGCTTGTCATGTTGTGCGCGTAGACCTCCAAGGCGCCGTTCACGCCGTCGGGTTTGTCCAGTGACGTCCACATGTGGTCGTCCCCCGGTCGGAAGCTGCGGTTCGCCACGTTGAACTCGTCGCTCATGACCAAGTCCCATGTTCGACCGCGTGAACTCGTGTACACTTGTCGGTCGGCGGGAGTGTCGGGGTCCACCCAACTTCGAAGTCCCGACTTGGTCGGGTACTCTGACGAACTGTTCTTCGCAGTTACTAGAGTCGACGTCACGGCCAACGTCCACGCTACGGCGAAAGGGATCCGCATGGTCGTCCTCGGACGAGAAAATTCACGACTGAAGGCAGGCGCTCGCTGTTCGAACGCACGTCGGGACGATCAACTTGACTGTCTCTACCAACGGTGTAAAAAGCTTGGTCGTCTGACGAAAGGTGGGCAGCATCTGACCCAGCACGTGCCCTCGGCAGGTGAGATATCCCGCGGACACTGGTCTCTTGGCCACCAGAAGGTCTCGGATAAAGTGCTCGAGTCGAGCACATCTGAAAGACCTTCTTGGTTGCATTTTGCCGTTCGTATCCTATAGCCGCCAAGCATCTTGCTCAGCTTATTAACTTGTACGTTCGTCTAAGAAACGTTTTGAGCTGGGAGCTTCTAGACGACACTATTAGTCTTGAAAAACAGTTTGAAGTTGATAGAGTATCTGCAACGACTTTAATCAACAGTTTTGAAAGACTGGGGAGATATTCTTTTTGTCGTCGTGTACAGGTACCGGTACGAGCGAGAACCACGTCGACAGAGTTTACCCATGGGGATTTTAGATGCAAAACGTATCATAGTCGCTGTCGAGAAGCAGGTCAGTAAAAAAGGTGGCCTTGAATATCAGTCTGGATACCTACTGTGGTTGTAGTCCTTGTCACGAAGATGGCATCCATCATTTGCATTTTTTATTTACCTACTTCCCCATATCTTACACGAAATTCTGGCTGTAGTTGTCTTTGGGAAGTTCGCCGTTGGAGAGTTGACTGGCTTTGGTTTCGTGGTGCGCCGCTAGTTCCTTGGCCTTCATCAATTTCTGCGTCTCTTTGGCAGTCGCGATCGAAGTCATCCACACCGAGATGATGGAGATTAAGATGGCGAGCGTGCCGACACCGAGTGACAAGCCCATCGGCGGACCGTAGACTCGCTTTGACAGACTACTCGACTTCTCGGACGACCCGGATTGAGGGTCCGTACAGCGTGGGCCGCTCCAGGACGTGGACGAGCACGAACAGCGATTCTTGACGCAAGTTCCTGTCCGCAGACTTGTCAACCCCACGTCGCCGCCGATCGTGCAGTCGTCGTTGGTCTTGCAGAACCCTTTGCCGTGCACCGTCTTCACGGGGTTGTCCCAGTCCATATATTCGTCCATGTGGCCTTCGATCCACTCCTTCGTGGGGTGGGTCGCTGGGTCACAGCCAACTTGCATGTAGCTGTCTTCCGGGAGATCGTCGCCCAGGTCTTGGTACAGTCGAATGTAGTCGATCTTCATGAACATGGGGAACTCGTCGCAGATCCGGTTGACTTCCTCGTCGAAGCCGTCTCCGTAGCACGGTCGGCCGGCGTTCGGGGGTGTCGTTCCCCACGAACTCGACAGCGCCACGTTGAAGATCATGTACATGGGCTCCTCCAGCATGACCTTCTGCGGGTTGTCCTTCTTGCTGCTTTGAGGCACGTTCGAGAACGCCTCGGTCGTGATCTCGAAGATCGGGTGGCCATCGAGCATCCAGCGCACGTAACCTTCTGTACCGGTGACCCACTCCATTTGATAGACGAGGTAGTCGATGTAGCCGCCCAAGTGAATGGGCCAGTTGGAGGAAATGGCGTCCATTTGGTAGTTGAACGGCTTCATGGTGTTGGTTTTCGCGGTGGTGGAGTTGCGAGGCTTGGTGCACAACGAGTTGGTGTTGTCGGGGTCACACAGGTAAGCTCCCATGTACGAGTTCATGATAGGGTAACACGTGCCGTTCGTGTTGATACCCCAGTGATCCTTGCCCTTGCCATCCATGAGACTCATGTCTCCGTTCACATCCAACGACCCGGGGCACGTGTCAACCGTACACGAGTTCTCTGTGATCCCAGCCTTCACTGACGCCGCTACTGTTTCGTAGTCCTGCTTGGCCTTAGGATCTTGTGTACAAAAGTTGTTGGATCCGTAGCGGAGACCTTGATACCAAGACTTGTGGCCACGCTTCTGTTTGAAATACGCTGTTGGTACATCCATCACATTGGCACCGGGGGTTTTGCAGTCGTATGTGTACACGCAGTATGGGTTGGTCGCGTCAGCTCCCTTAGCATCAGCAGGAAAAAGACGAAAGTCCATCGGCATCCCTGGAGCAATTTGCAGCGACGAAGAGATGGCCAAGCCACCACCTTCTAACAGATCAATCTCCGGCGCACCTCGACCTTGATTCGGGTTCATCCCGTACCCCGGGTTGTCATTGCACGCGCTGATCCGTTGGTTGTCCGGATTGAAGATGTCGGGCTCGCACTTGTTGTAGGAGAACGGCCACATGCGGTTCGTGGACGCCGAAAAGATAGCTCTTCCTAAGTTCCCCATCATCCAAATACCTGGCCACGTCGGGTAGTATTTCGTGGTGGCCACTTTGCCGGACTTGCCCAGAGCCAAGTCTGGGTTCCCAGACTTCTCGGAGACTGCTCCTGGGATCTGAGCTCGCACCTCGATCATCCCTCCTTGGAAACAAAACTTGTTCCAGGACTGCACCATAGCTGCTCGATAGTAGAAGTGGATATCCTGATACCCCGGAGGGTTCGTGTACATGTTGTAGACCGAGATGGAGATGTTGTCATTGTCCACTTCGATGTAGAAGTAGCACGTTCCGTCCTCGTCGCACTTGGTGCTTGTCATGTTGTGCGAATAGACCTCGAGAGCGCCGTTCACGCCGTCGGGTTTGTCCAGTGACGTCCACATGTGGTCGTCACCCGGTCGGAAGCTGCGGTTGGCCACGTTGAACTCGTCGCTCATGACCAAGTCCCATGTTCGACCGCGAGAGTTGGTGAACGTTTGACGGTCCTCGGGGGTGTCCGGGTCCACCCAAGTTTTGATGCCGGACTCGGTCGGGTACCCCGTCGAAGAGCTGTTTTGACCCGAAACTACAGCGAAAACAGAGGCGACAACCGCTGTCAATACTGGAATGAGACGCATTTTCTACTAGCTGATGGAGCTCTTGACTTGTCTGGCACGAGGCGAATTGGCGAGTGGCGCTCAGATCCATTTCTCTACTTGTCGTGCGCTCACTTTTAATCTCCGCCAGCTGGGAGGAGATTAATGCCATCTGCTGGCACGTGCGGTGAAAGCCTGTGCGAGGGTCGTGGTGACGCAGGAGATAGCCGGGATCTGCATTTGCTGTTCGTCTGTATGGGTACGGTACGGTACAGTTCTTGGTCCGTTCTGAGACTTTCGTGCTGCAATCCAACGCAGATACCACATGAAGCTTAGAAATTCAAGATAGTTTGTTGATGTAGAGCTTTTCCCATTTCCAGTACCTGCCAGACGTCCAAATCTCGAAATCAGTACCAATCCCAAAACCAGTACCAGTACCAATCCAAAGTAGAGTGGACCACGTCGCGCAGAGTCCTCGATTTCTGTGCTAGCTATCTTTAGTCATGCTCATCTGAACCTTATACTACGTCACCATAGCATTCTCGTTCAGCAATACACATTGTTAGGCTATTCTGTATTCAAACGACGCGAAGGCATCGCAGGCAGTCTGCTTCCAGGGCACTTTGAGCATTCGCCAACATCTATCTCTTACTGTGATGACTCAAACTACTCGTGCTCTACTGGACATGGCCGGACTTCATGGGACATCGGAATTAAAATTGGGGCAGCATTTTCAGACTGGAAAACTTGCAACAGAATTCATGCAAGACTATTGCTTCAATGCACACAAGCGTTGTAGTGTTTCTTATAGTAGTGGCCGAGGCAAATAATATGCCTGCTCCAGTCAGAACTGCGATTGGTCCGTGCGTGTAACTTGTCGCGACCTCGGGGACGGCACTAAGCACATGTATGTCTCTACTCTTCAAGATGAACATCATGACTTTTGTACATCTATAGCCAAGGCGACACAGAGGCAGATAAAACTTCTTCCGACATTTCATGCTGTCGTGCAATCGGATCGGCGTGTTAAACGCAAAGCTTTGGTATCAATGGTTCAATCTAGAGACGTATCGAACCTCCAAGGTTCTCGTTCAAAACTCTATCGTGCCAAGGACGATGTGCTCAAAGAAGGTGAATTGGAGTGGAACAGTTCTTTTGGGCGGATCCCGTTTTTACTTGCTGATTTACGTGATGCTAACCCGGGGACCGCAGTCCAACTTGCAGTGGACCAGCATCAGCGTTTTTTACGTGGTTTTCTAGCTTTTGGTGTAAATATCGAGGGGCAGCGTGCCTTACTTCCAGTTTTAGGATTTAATGGAGCCCACTGCAAGCATCCGAAGTACAATGGGGTCGTACTTTCCCTTATTGGTCGTGATGGAAATGGCCAAAAGTAACACTTGCCACGGCGCTTGTTAACGTGGAAGGTGAAAGTAACACCGTGTGGTTTTTAGAGCAATGTCATTTCGCTGGAATAGTGCTCGAGAACAGAGCTGTATTTTGCGATAGAGGTAAAATGATTGGAGCTGTCGAAGTTTTTCGTCAAAGCCATAGTGTCTTCAATTTTTACTGACTTATGGACAGTGCATGCCAACCTATCGTCATTTGTAGCTGAGCCTGTTCAAGAAGACATTAGTGTCGCGCAACCCACCTCCTTGCAAACGGCAGTGATAGCTGTACCGACAGTCTCTCCTCGGCCGAAGGTGTTACCTTTGTCACCTTTTTACCGACAGGCGGGACGACGAGTTACTCGCCGCATCGCCAGTGGTGGGGAAATTACCGCCGGCAAAACCTACAAATGCAAAACCTGTCACGCTGATGGACACAACAGACGAACTTGTAAACGTCATGGCAACAAAAGTGAATCAGCTAACGCGGATTTGATACCAACCGTGATAAAGTTGCCGTCCCTGCGCAACTTGACCTCCTCCAGTAGTGATAGTGAGATCACTTCTCATTCCTCTACAGCCGGTACCTCCGTCGCTCTTGGTGAGACCTTCTCTCCACCAGCTACAAGCACCGATATAGAGACCCACAGTGACGACACATTTGAAGGTTTGGTTCGACTCACAGCACTGGGTTACGATAGTTCCCACCTTACTCCTCCAATGGATGACGAGTTCTCTCTCGCTGCAGAGATATCTGGTCACGCTAGTATGCAACCTCTTACCTCGACGGCACCACATATTCAAGCTCCAAAACAATCACGCATGTCAGTTGCATTTCTTGTAGATAAAGAATAAGTAATACAGAAGCACGCATTGCGACTGCTAGTACCTTATTTTTCGTGGTACAATGCACACATGACCTGCACTGATGCCGACTCCGCTCGGATACAGGCTTGGTGCTGCTGGCTGTTCTGGAGGGCTATGCACGCTTCAAGAAGCTCACAATGCAGGTGATGTGCCTGCCGCGATGGACGACATGGTGCAGGTGTGAACTGCACGAGGAACTCGTAGTCCGGAACTGACAGGCGAACTCGCGGACTCGGGTAGGTCGTGGTGGCAGCGGAGCTCGAGCCGTCGATGGCGTCCAGGTCGCCCACGCCAAAGGTCGAGCTCAACAGCGAGATCGTCGCCGCCGTGGACGGGTCGTACGCCTTCGCCACCGCCGCCGCGGTCGTGACGGCCAACTCGTCGTTCTGCCCGGTCAGCTCGTACGTCGCCTCGAGCGCGATGGTGCCGTTGGTCACGCAGCCCGTCTTGAATGCCACACGTATTCCGAGGCCATTCGCCGTCTGCGGTGGAAGCTATTCAGCTCGGAGATGCCAACGATAACGCACTCGTTCTGCGCGACGTGGTCCACTCTACTTTGGATTGGTACTGGTACTGGTTTTGGGATTGGTACTGGTTTCGAGATTTGGACGTCTGGCAGGTACTGGAAATGGGAAAAGCTCTGTTGATGTACACGTCCTCGCTGTCCTAAGATTCACGTTTTGGTTTGCTCTTTGCTTGCAACTTGTGTTTACGGTTGCTCTTGTATAAACACCAGCGTCACTAATCACTGGACTGGAGCTGATAGCTTGCAACTAACAACACAAGAACGCAATTCATTCGACCACATAACTCCTCTCTTCTTACACGAAATTCTGCTTGTAGTTGTCCTTGGGCTGGCTACGAAAGCTCGAATGACTCGAGTCGAGGTCACCACCGGAGACCTGGGTGTTGGTCTTGGCTTCCTGCTGTCTCGCAGCTTCCTTCGACTTCATCATTTTCCGAGTCTCTTTTGCTGTCACAATGGCAGCGAGCCACACAGACGCCACCGACAGGAAGATGGCCAGACTGCCGACACCAACTGATAACCCCATCGGTGGGCCGTACACGCGTTTTGACAAACTGCTCGACTTCTCGGACGAATCCGACTGAGGCTCCGTACAGCGTGGGCCGCTCCAGGACGTGGACGAACACACACAACGAGACTTGACGCAGGTGCCGGTCTTGAGACTTGTGGAGCCCACGTCGCCACCAATGGTGCAGTCGTCGTTGGTCTTGCAGAACGCCTTGCCGTTCACCGTTTTCACGGGGTTATCGTCGTCCGAGAACTCGTCCATGTGGCCTTCGATCCATTCTTTCGTCGGGTGGCTGGCAGGGTCACAGCCAACTTGCATGTAGCTGTCACTCGGGAGATCGTCAGCCAGGTCTTGGTACAGACGAATGTAGTCGACCTTCATGTACATGGGGAACTCGTCACAGATCCGATTGGTTTCATCGTTGGTGCCGTCACCACGGCATTCACTGCCAGCGTTCGGTGGCGTCGCACCCCACGAACTCGAGAGCGCGACGTTGAAGATCAAATACATGGGCTCTTCCAGCATCACTTTGACCGGGTTCGAACTGTTGGAGTTCTGCGGCACGTTTGAAAATGCATCCGTGGTGACTTCAAAGATCGGATTGCCGTCCAGCATCCAGCGCACGTAACCTTCCTCGCCAGTGACCCACTCGACTTGATACACGAGGTAGTCGAGGTATCCGCCCAAGTGAATGGGCCAGTTGGAGGAAATGGCGTCCATCTGATAGTTGAACGGACTCATCGTGTTCGACTTGGGCGTGCTCGAGTTACGAGGACTTGTACACATGGAGTTGGTGTTGTCGGGATCACACAGATACGCCCCCATGTACGAGTTCATGATGGGGTAACACGTTCCGTTCGTGTTGATACCCCAGTGATCCTTTCCATTGCCGTCGATTAGCCCCATGTCTCCGTTCAGATCCATGGATGCCGGACACGTATCAACCGTGCAAGTATTCTCCGTAATCCCTGCAGCCACAGACTTGTTCACTGTCGTGAAATCCTGCTTGGCACTTGCATCCTGTTGGCAATAATTGTTCGCTCCGTAGCGAAGTCCTTGGTACCAGGACTTGTGTCCTCGCATTTGCTCAAAGTACGCCGTCGGGACGTCAATCACGTTGGCTCCTTTGGTCTTGCAGTCGTACGAGTACACGCAGTACGGGTTGGTAGCATCCGCTCCCTTGGCATCAGCAGGAAAAAGACGGAAGTCGGTTGGCATCCCTGGAGCAATCTGCAGCGAAGAAGAGATGGCCAAACCTCCTCCTTCTAACAGATCAATCTCTGGTGCACCTCGTCCTTGGTTCGGGTTGAGACCGTATCCAGGATCATCGTCACACGCGCTGATCCGTTGGTTGTCTGGATTGAACACGTCCGGCTCGCACTTGTTGTAGGAAAACGGCCACATGCGGTTTGTGGACGCTGAAAAGATAGCTCGACCGAGGTTCCCCATCATCCAAATGCCGGGCCACGTCGGGTAGTACTGCTTGCTGGCAACTTTGCCAGACTTACCCAAAGCCAAGTCGGGGTTCCCCGATTTATCGGAGATTGCACCTGGTAACTGAGCTCGAACTTCCAGCATTCCTCCTTGAAAGCAGAATTTGTTCCACGACTGCACCATACCCGCTCGGTAGAAGAAATTAGCGTCTTCGTAGCCTGGAGGGTACTTGTACATGTTGTAGACCGAGATCGTCTGCGGTTCGTCGGACACTTCGATGAAGAAGTAGCACGTGCCGTCGTCGTCGCACTTTGTGCTTGTCATGTTGTGCGAGTAGATCTCGAGAGCGCCGTTCACGCCGTCGGGTTTCTCTAACGAAGTCCACATGTGGTCGTCACCCGGTCGGAAGCTGCGGTTCGCCACGTTGAACTCGTCGCTCATGACCAAATCCCATTTCTGACCACGAGAGTTGATGAACGTTTGACGGTCGTCGGGGGTGTCCGGGTCCACCCAACTTTTGATGCCGGACTTGGTCGGGTACTCTAACGATGAAGAACTGTTCTTGGCTGAAACAACAGCGACGGATGCCGCTGTCAAAAGTGTAGCAAGACGCATTCTTCCGTACAGTGGTTTGTATTCGTCTTGTTGACTTACTCGACTGAACGTCTTGTCCGTCACGACGCGAATTGAGAAGTGACCAGAACGCGGCGATTTCTCTGCTCGCACCGCAACTGGTTGTTTCCAGACAGCCGCACAGCGAGATGGTTGACGCTGGAGGCCTCTGTTCGCTAGCGTGCGGTGAATTTTCCAGCCATGTGTACAGATACCAGTCTCAAACCGTGAAAGCCTACATGTACCACAAACACGTGGAGAGATGAAAACCGGCTGGGCAGGAGCTTCTGAGACTCAACGCAAGTCCAGACTTGGTATGGGAGATACACAGCAGTTTATTTACATTTCTTAGCTGCCCGCACATGAAAGTCTCTATTGAGCAGCTACGTGATACCTTAGACGAAGTTCTGGCTGTAGTTGTCCTTGGGTCTCTGATTCGTAGAGTGGTTGAGACCACTTTCGTCGACCATGCTCCCAGCCATTTTGGCCTGTGCGTTCGTCTTGGTCAATGCTGCAGCTTCCTTCTTGACAGCCACCATGGCCATGTACACCGACACAAAGGACAGGAACACGATAATACCGGCAATACCCAAGGACAACCCCATCGGTGGGCCGTACGCACGACTGGATAAACTGCTCGCACTGGTGCTCGTAGAACCGGCCAAAGCGGTGGTGCACCGCGGCCCACCCCATGAAGTTGAGTACGTGCACTGGCAGCGGTTCTTGACACACTTGCCCGTCTTCAACGCCGTCGTACCGACGTTGCCACCGATAGTGCAGTCGTTGTCTTTCGTGCAAAACGCTTTGCCCGACACCTCCTTCCACGGGTTGTCGTCGTCCACGAACTCGTCAATGTGTGCGTCGATCCATTTCTTGGTGGGGTGAGAGGACGGATCACAGCCGATCTGCATCAAGTTGTCCTCGTCCAGGTCGTCTCCTTGGTCCTGGTACAGACGGATGTAGTCGATCTTCATGTACATGGGGAACGAGTCGCAGATTGCGTTGGCCACGGGGTCGTTGCCGTCACCGCGGCACTCACGCCCAGCGTTCGGAGGCGTCGTACCCCACGAACTCGACAGCGCCACGTTAAAGATCATGTACATGGGCTCCTCCAGCATAACCTTCTGCGGGTTGTTCTTCTTGGTGTTTTGCGGCACGTTCGAGAACGCGTCCGTGGTGACCTCGAAGATGGGGCTACCGTCCAGCATCCAGCGCACGTAACCTTTCTCGCCAGTGACCCACTCGATCTGGTACACGAGGAAGTCGAGGTATCCGCCCAAGTGAATGGGCCAATTCGACGAGATGGCGTCCATCTGATAGTTGAACGGCTTCATGGTGTTGGTTTTCGGGGTCGTCGAGTTCCGCGGACTAGTGCATTTCTCGTCGGTGTTGTCGGGGTCACACAAGTACGCGCCCATGTACGAGTTCATGATGGGGAAGCACGTTCCGTTCGAGTTGATACCCCAATGCGCCTTCTTGGTATCGTCCATGAAGCTCAAATCACCGTTCACATCTTCCGAAGCCGGACACGTATCAACTGTGCACGTGTTATCCGTGATTCCGGCTTTGACGGACGCCACAACAGTGTCGTAGTCCTGTTTCGACTTGGCATCTTGTTGACAGTAGTTGTTGGCGCCGTATCGGAGACCTTGGTACCACGACTTGTGCCCACGCTGCTTCTGGTAGTACGAGGTCGGGACGTCGATCATGTTGGCGCCCGGAGTCTTACAGTCGTACGTGTACACGCAGTACGGGTTGGTCACATCGGTTCCCTTGGCGTCGGCAGGGAAAAGACGGAAATCGTCGGGCATCCCTGGAGCAATCTGCAACGATGAAGAGATGGCCAAACCACCACCTTCAAGAAGATCGATCTCCGGTGCACCGCGTCCTTGGTTCGGGTTCAACCCGTAGCCGGGGTTGTCGTCACACGCACTGATCCGTTGGTTGGACGGGTCAAAGGTGTCGG
Source organism: Phytophthora sansomeana (assembly GCA_032158285.1). Taxonomy (NCBI): domain Eukaryota; phylum Oomycota; class Peronosporomycetes; order Peronosporales; family Peronosporaceae; genus Phytophthora; species Phytophthora sansomeana. Next base: position 29,986 of record JAPDHH010000206.1, read on the forward strand.
GCTCACACTTGTTGTACGAGTAGGGCCACATGCGGTTCGTGGACGCCGAGAAGATGGCTCGTCCTAAGTTCCCCATCATCCAGATACCGGGCCACGTCGGGTAGAACCTGGAAGTCTTGACTTTGCCAGACTTGCCCAGTGCGAGATCCGGGTTCCCGGACTCGGTGGTCACCGCTCCGGGGAGTTGTGCGCGCACCTCGAGCATCCCTCCTTGGAAACAGAACTTGTTCCACGACTGCACCATCCCGGCTCGGTAGAAGAAGTTGGCGTCCTGGTAGCCGGGCGGGTGCGTGTACATGTTGTACACGTGGATGACGTTCACCTCGTCCCGGATCTCAATGTAGAAGTAGCACGTGCCGTCGTCGTCGCACTTGGTGCTCGTCATGTTGTGGGAGTACAACTCCAGCGCTCCGTTGACACCGTCGGGCTTTTCGAGCGACGTCCACATGTGGTCGTCCCCCGGTCGGAAGCTGCGGTTCTTTTGGTTGAACTCGTCACTCATGACGAGGTCCCATGTCCTTCCGCGAGAACTCACGTACGACTGCCGGTCTTCCGGGGTGGCCGGGTCCACCCAAATCTTGACGCCCGACTTGGTCGGATACGTCGTTCCGGTGCTGTTCTTGTCGGCCTGAGCAGTGGAGACCGTCGTGGCGAGCACCGCGACCCACGCCACGAACGCTGCGAACCTCATGGAGACTGAGATGAGCAAGGGCTTGGCTAGTCGAATGATGCCGTTCCTGGTGAAATGCGTGGGCTCCGGTTGTCAATTTGCCAAGTGGCGGTCTGTCAGATGGCTGGGCTGGGCCGGGCGGGGCCTTTGCAACAACCGGGCGAGTCCCCATCGCACGCCACCGCTGACCTGCTTTTCAGTCGGCATAGCCAAGTCCACAGTGGCGTCGTGTGCTCGCGCTCTAACGGCAAAAAAGTTGACAGCGTAGAGGACGGACGAAGAGCTGCGCATTTCGCCAGGAAGTTGTCATGGATGAAGGAGGTGGTTGGTGTCATGGATTAAGAAGAAGAGATCTGCTGCGCTTTGCGTTCGACGTACTAAGTAGGAACTTGGTGGAGCAACTACAATGGAAGGAAGGAACTTTTGAGGGTTGGGAGCGTTCGAACAGCGGGTGGGGACTGTGGCACGAGGTGCTGATACCGTCCACGCGTACAAACAGCAAACTGCCTCTCCTTTCCGCGGGCCATGATGTTTTCTGCACGGTATCCACCCGTACAGACAACACATGAAGGCGCGGCAGCTCCTTGGCGTCAAGATGAAGACCGTCTCAATGAGACGGAGGCAATTGAGACGAGTTCGCCGATGTTACCAACTTGAGGCGCTAGTGGCGAAACCCTGTGCGCTCGGTTGGCATTTTGAAGCTGAGCTCTTTATCCAGTGCTGCTCGGATACAGGAGTCCCTTTCACGATTCGCAGCACGTATATTAGCAGGTAAAAATGTCTGAACAAGTGGTGGTTGAATTCTACTGTAGCTGCCCTCGCAACTTCTCTCAGAATTGGGACGGCATGACACAACGCTTTGCATCCATAGGCGCCGGCTTGAGCAAGTGGAAACGGTCGAAATCGATGCACAGGCCTCTCGGCGTCTTGACCACACAGCGCTCGAAAGTGGCGTCCCACACAATATCTTCATCCGTGTAGGAATTGCGCGCTTGCATCGTGTTGGACGTCGAGCTGTCGATGCCTTCCAAGACCACGAGAACTTCCAGTCCACTTTTGCGTAGGTGGTTCATGATTTGCACCTTCGTAGGCTCTTGGTACAACTTGGGTGCACCTGGCAGCCCACCGTCACGGTTCCCGTTGTCAATGTCCACCTGGCGCTGCGTCGGGTCCGGGTAACTCGAACACCTTTTCGAGTCGCCTTCGCGAGGCAAACAGTCAGGAGGGAAGAGCGGACTCCACTGGTCGATACGGTGCACAACCACTTGAGGCAGAACCATGAGCAACATCGCACCACAGTCGTCATCGGGCTGCTGCACTCGCATCTGGTGGCACTGGAAAAGGAAGTCGTTGGCCTCGTCGCTATCGTCCTCCGCCTCATGCCGCACAGCATACAGACGGACGTGCGCCTCCACGAGCTGGTGCTTCCGTCGCTCACACGTCTGGAACATGAAGTAGTAGTGTCCTCTGATCTTGCGGATGACCGCCGAGTTCGAAAACATGATGGTGTTGGCCCGTTGCTAAGGCAATTCGCAACGAAAATCGGTGAGTTACGACTAGGAATTCATCCAGCAAGACGCACGTACGTTGGCACGGGAGAAGCGCGCGTAGAAAATGCCAATGCAAACCGAGTCCAGGATGATCCCTGCAAATGACTGCAATAAAAGCTCGAACGTCAGTAAACCACAGTAATTTAGAGCCAAACGTCTTGATAACTCACTCACCTCGAGCGTCAACAACGTGGCAATGGACGTGCATCCCCCGTAGAAAATGTCGTCCGTCGGAGCCCCGTAGCCAATTGTCATCTACGAGAAAAAAATCACGACCACTTCAACATCAACTCGTTGCTGCAAATCAACGTCCAAAACTGAAAAAACTCACAATAGTCTCGAGTGAGAAGATGTAGGCGTCCATGATGCTCGAAAGTCCCACATGACACGTCGGATGACGCACCGACACGTCCAGATACGCCAGCGCGAAGAACAAAATGATGAAAAAATACTGCAAATGGCGGTCACAACTAAGAAAAAATCTCGAAAACAGCTAAAACAATTGCAGCTACTTACAGCAATGAAGACGCCCCAAATGATCCTCGACGTGCGAGTGTTGATCACCGTGTGGAACGGGTCGTCCCAGTAAATCTTCCTCCAGTCTCCTCCTTTGCGGTAAATGCTGTTCCACAACAAAGTTCCAACTTTTGTCAAATTCCGCATCACTTAAGTAAAAATTACGAAATAAATGCTTGGACGCACTTGAAGCGACCCAGAGACTGATGAAAACGACCGCGGCGGTCTAGGAAACGCGTACGTTGCGTTTGCGGCGCCTGACAGGACCCAGAAGCGCCGCTAGAGGCCACAGAAAGCAGCGGTTGCTCCACACCAGACATAGTGGATTTTCAGCGCTTGTACTGAGTGTTGGGAGTTGGTTCAACCACCAATGGAGAGCGGATAAGACGGGGAAGAGGATGCAAGTGGTTGCACGTGCTGGGAGCGAGTAGAAGCTGCGGTATGAGCAAATGCGTGCGAGCGGTTGTGCAATTCCGACGCAGCCGTTACAACCTGTTTCAATGAGCGATTTGATTGGCTAAAAAATGGAAGTTTGAACCTATCAGATGGCGCGGTAGAGGATGGGTACACTGCATATTGAGACCAAGACAACATACACCCCACACCCCAACAGCAGTAAATAATATTGTGCGTTTCTCCCGTTTTGGCAAAGCAGGGATCTTATTCTGAGAATAAGGAATCGAGGATTAGGTTGATGTCAAAGTTTAACAAAAGCATAGCTGCGGATAAGGCTCAGATTAGAGCCCCGGCTCGACGTCTTATAAAGACGGAAAAGTCCAAATGCCGCCAATCTGGCTGCCATTCGGAGATTTCTCGTTATTACGACTTAATTGCAGGGCTTAGAATGGAGAGCAATAGTGCTCCTGTACGCGTACGACGTTCCAGCTCACATGTTGGCGGTTGTTCTAGCAAAGGAGCTCCTGCAAGTTACTGTTGCTGTCTGAGTCGTGAGTGAGCTGCAAGAGATATCGTTAGCGGCACACTGGGCAATTATAGCCGTCGTAGTCCGTTTTGCCCTGACCTTAAGCTGGGTTTAGAGTTGCCCTAATCGCTACCAAGTCCGATTACAAAGCCCGTATTGATCGGCAAAATTAGTGAATGAGGCAATATTTACTAAATATTAAGTTGCCGTCGAGAGTCGTCAATTCACCGAAGCTTGCTGCATACGCGCCATAGTTGAGCAGCCAGCACGTAAATATTGTGCGCTGCACTCCGCGGCCAGTGTGCAGGGAGAGCACAGCTTGCACTTTCACTGCTAGTACAGTAATACGAGTCGGTGCTCAGCAGCTTGGTCATCAACGGCGTGATCATCGGCGGCATCCTGGTCATCATCAGCTTGATCCATGTCGGTGTCGCTGTGCTCGAGCGGCTCTGGCGTTCAAAGCAAACCGTATTCTCCAAAATCTTTCACAAGGAAACATTGTCATCACAGGTATGCAATTGCCCCGTAATGATTCACTTCAACATTGCCCTCGTACTGAGTCACCACCACTCGACAACCAGACGATTCCGCATACGTACACTTGCCCTTGCTTCTCCTTGGATTCCGTTCACTTTTGGTCATGGCGAGGCAATCGAAAGCGAGAACGCGCTTGTCGGCGAGAGAGAAGGACCAGCTCCGCCGGCACCACAAAGCCAACCCCAATCTGACCCACGATCAGGTAGGTGACTGGGCGTACACTTAGTTCGGTATGCGCTGTGGACGCTCCACGGTGGGGCACATTCTGCGCGGCGCTGTCCAGAACGATGCCAACCCAGACGCAATGCGCAGACACCCTGGACAATACCCCGAGATTGAGGCCGAGATTGTTACCAGTATCAACGCAGCGGCAGCAACAGCAGGAGTAAGTGTCAAGGTCTTAAGCGAACGAGACGCAATGCTGCTGGACGACATGGTGCTGTGGGAACAGGCCAACCGGATTCTCCGACGCACGAACGAATTCGCGCAGACGCTATCTGTGGCTTGGGTGGGGCGCTTTAAAAGGCGACACGGGCTTCGTCCAGACCAGCTCCAAGCAGCCATAGATGACACTGTCACGGCCACCGAGGCAGAAGGAGAGCCCCCTAAAAAGAGACCAGCGCCTTCGAGACCCAGGAAGCAGTTTACGAGCGCTGATGATATCCTCTTGCTGCAGGAGGCTCTACGTGTGCGGCCGTGGGGGTTCCACGAGGTCATGAGCGGATGGATGGAAGTCGCGGACAACCTGCTGAAAAACGGGTCGTTAAGTGTGGCAGTGACGTCGTGGTCTCGCCAATCCCGAGTGCAGCTGATGGTCACTCAAGTGAAGACCGGAAACACGAGTCCATTGCACCACAACGGAACGGAGAACGACAGCAACTAAAAATTGGCGTTGATCAACGAGGTGACTTTGCAGCTCGAGCTTGGGGACTCTGCAAGCTCGAACACAAGCCACCACCGTCCAGATGACGATGGCGATATTCACTACGGCCATACGTCTGCTTCCGGCAGGGCTGCCAATGAGTTTCCCGAAAATGTGGAATCCAAGATCGATGTGTTAAGTCAGAGGCTTGAACAGCTTCGTCACAACTCGGAGATGGACATCCAGCTTATCAGGTCCGCAGTTTTGAAGTTGGACTCCCAGTTCTCTGCTTTGCGTAGGGAACTGCAGGATGAAATACACCGTGAAATAAACCAACTCGGCCTAGATATGGCAGGTTAAATCAAGGGGATCATGGAGGAGCAGCTGAAGACGGAGATTTTGGACAAGTTAAAACAGGAAGTCGTGGATACGCTGAAGACTGAACTAATTGAGCCTCTGAAGACCTTGGACGGGTTGAAGCAACAAGTCGTGAATACGCCGAGTCAGGACCTGTCGTCGATGCAAGCGAAGATCAGCGAGCTGGAGTCCGATGTGGCAGATCTGTCTGAGGCACACGCGAGGAGTGGAGAGGACATGAAAAAAGTGCTAATGTCAGTATTGGCTCAATCGGAGCCAAATGCCAAGACGAAGGCGGCTTCAGCCAAGTAAGGGATTACGTATTAAAAACAATAAACTGATTAATACATGTAGCGTTGTTGAGTCATAAAAAATGAAGGACATAGTGTCGGCTCGCAGCAATTAGCAGCAGGAACGCCCTAGCAAGCACCACTAATAGTACTTCGCAGCAATGACAGCAACTATTGTCAACTCGGTATCATTTGGATCGCCTCCCGAAGGACACCTTGGAGACAACAATGGCTAGGCCTCGTTAATGCCGCACACACTCGTCGAGAACTCGACGTAGTCCCCGTTGGGTTTCTTGAAGGCTTTGCTCTTCAGTTTCTGTTGGAGGTTTTTCGAGACAACGTCCAGCTCGCAGTTGTGCTGGTTCCATTGCCCATAAATTGTTTTGTGCTTGAGCGACTCGCCAAAATCATTGTCGACAATCACCAGCAAGGCTCGCGTGCTCGCCTTATCGTAGATGAAGCCATGGAGAAGGAGAAGAAGAACCTCGAGTGGCTCCGAGCGTTTAAGATGGCTGGGATCCCGATCAGGAGCGGGCGCATTGTATCCCAAACGATTCACACGATAAAAATGGTCCGTCCTCGATGGCGTCAACGGCCCGTTTGTTCTTGGTGGTTCTGGCAACTGCAGCGCCAAAGCATTCCAACCTAGACAGATCGAGACTTTTTGGACCCGCACGAGTCAGTCTGACATTGATTATCACAAAGGGTTGTTCGAGAAGTTGTGGGCACGCGGGCGTATACTTACATGGACGACTTCGGGTTGCGCTTTCGTGAACCTTAATGATGTAAGTACTGAGGCCATTCAAGAGGAGAATGATCGCGACAACGTGGAAGACGAGATACCGCAAAAGTCTGATAGCAGCAACTGGGTCTTCCCATCCTACCGGTAGCCTGGAAGTTGTTGCTCCGAGTTGCGCCTACGGCTGCTGCCCGAATCCACGCCGCGCCAAGATTGAGGGGGGATTCTACACCTTGTGTCGGCAACACCAGGAAGACGCTAGAATACGCGCGCAAACTTACGTCAAAAACAAAAGAGCGATTGCTCGAAGAGGACAAGTTACAGGCAGTTAACCTGACGAAATCCTGACAAAATCCTGCAATAGGCCGCAATGCCCGCTCTATTACGAGACATGGGCATGTCAAAGCGTTTTCCGATTTCTGCCCCATGTCCCAATCTACGATTGCAATCAGCAAACTCCATAATAGTGAATACTCCAATTGAGCTTCTGTCTTGTAGACAACGTTTTTGTGAGAGCAATAATCGACCAACCAATTATCCGCCAAGATGTCCTCCGTCCGCCTCGCGTACGTGCTGTCCCCGGCCAAGACGCTGGATCTGTCGGCGTCTCTCGTCTCGCAATGCTCGCAACCGCGGCTTCTATCGGAAGCGCACGAGCTCATCGCTGAGTTACGTCAACTGTCGCAGGCCAAAGTCAAGTCCTTATTAGGGGTGAGTGATGCGCTGGCCAAGTTAAACTTCGACCGGTTCCAGACCTTCGACGAGTCCGAAGCGGCCACGAAAGCAACAAACCCTCGTGAAACCTTAAAACAGGCCGCACTCACCTTCAATGGGCCGGCATATCAGGGATTGGGGGCCCATAACCTGTCGGTTTCGGACCTCGACTACGCCCAGACCCATCTCCGTATTTTGTGTGGTCTGTACGGGGTCTTGAGACCATTGGACCTGATCCAGCCGTACCGGTTGGAAATGGGCCAAAAGTTCGCGAATAAGCGAGGAAAAGACCTGTACGAGTTCTGGGGAGACACGATTGTGCACGAGTTGGACGCTCTTTTCAAGGAGCAAGAGACCGATGAAGACACTAAAAAACACGAGTTCTGGTCAATGTGGCCTCGCAGGAATATTTCAAGAGTTTGCCTCGAGCAGCTCTGGAAGCTGCCGGGATTTCCGTTGTGGATTGCGTGTTCAAGGACGACGGCAAGATCAAGTCGGTGTACGCGAAAAGGGCTCGAGGTCTCATGTGCAGATACCTCATTCAAAAACGGGTGGACTCGCTGGAAGGGATCACGGGTTTTGATCTGGAAGGGTACAAGTATTCGAGCGCAGCTTCCAGTGATGATACTTTCGTGTTCACACGCACTGCAGCAGAGCAGAAGAAGGCCTTGCAGAAAATTCAGGCGTCCGCTGGTACGAAGGTGAAGACTAGCCCAAAAGCGAAACGTGGTGCTAGTAAAGTCGAGAAAAAGGAGCCGAAGGTTGAGCCGAACGACGAAAATGAGGACGAGAAGCCTCAGGTGCGTCGATCCACGCGCAAGAAGCGCAAAACGGACGGAGAGTGATCGATAAATACTTGGTTTCGATTGCAATACAGTTGGGGAGGTTTGTTTTACTAAGCGTTTTCAGTTGTACACACAGGTTCGTACGTGTGGCGAAAGTCCTTGAGATCGGAGTGAAGACCGTAGACTATTCCACCGAAGATGAAAATGGCAGTCAACGCGGCTGGAATGAGCTGTGTGAACGCCCACCCCACCACAAATCCAGACACAACAAATGGCACGACCAAAGCAGCAGTCATGACCACTAAGTGTGATTGCCCGCACAAATACGTCGACCGGGGAAGATCAGGTCGAGTCAAACGCAACTGCACCGCTGCAGCAATGAGCAGCATGGATTCCAGTCCAGCGAGTGCATTCGCGATCATCATCATCTCTCGGATTTCGATGCTCACCACGATTAGGATGATGGCGAGGCTGCAGAAAATCACGCTGTTGTCGATCTCGTCCACATTTTGTTGGACTAGCCCCGTGAAACGGAGAGAGAAGGGTGCAAAGTTCTTCTCGGCCATACCACAGGCCAAGTAAACGCTGCAGATCTGGCCGCCGATGTACAGCCCAGCTTCGCGCACCAGTGCCACCACAGTGATCCAAATCGTGAAACTGGAGCCACCCAAGTGCTCCCCGGCGCTGTAGATGGCCGAGCCTGAGCCTGACCAGGTCGTCCAGTCTGTCTCGCATAGTGCAACCACCGGCAGAATTGGCACGAGATACGACAATGGTATGAGCCCGAGCGAGATGAGCATGACACGGCGAAACGTGCGAGCGGGGTCACGCACGCAGTTCGCGAAGACGGATAGATTCTGGAAGCCGTTGAAGTTCCAGACTAGCGCCGTCAATAAGTTTCCATAGCCCAAACGTGTGCTCTTCGACTTTATCGCAAGATCCGGGGCATCACTCAACTTCTCCCAGCTCTCTGCTCGCACTGCGCTCCAGACCGCGATCACCTACAAATATCAACAGATATTAATTCCACAACAAGACCATTTACTTGCCCACACAATAATTTACCGTATACGGAACAAGGATAAACGCAAGGAGTGATCCTGCGGCGTACCCTACAATTTGTAGATGGAAGACGCTGGGCATCGCCAGCAAAATACTAAACGCCGCCCTCGCTGTATACTCCAACACCGGCATCCCTTCCAATCCAATAATCCGATAAATGGATCCGATACCTATCGACGCGTAGGCAGCACAATGCATACAGTTTCCCACCCAAGCCCAAAATCCGGCTGATAGTCCCCACGTCGGCCCAAAAGCCAATGCGACCCAGTACGCGTGTCCTCCGGCTTCCGGAATTGCACTCACGAGTTCCGTGACCATGAAAACCATCGGAAAAAAATACACGATTGGAAAAATCACTAGTGCTGCAATCCCCATCAAAGGTCCGGCAGCTACAATCACAGCTTCTCCTCCTTCGGGGCCACTGCCAACTGCGAAAAAACTCAATGCCAACAATGTGGCAGTAGACAGAATTCGACGTCTCGGTGGTCGAATAGTTTCCAGGTCCCGATTGGATCTGGAAATTTGCATCTGGAGTCTCCGAACCGTAGAATTTCTGTCTTCGGATGCCCATCGGACCTCGTCCATCTTGGCATTTGTATGGAATTGTACTGCTCGAGGAGTCTGCAGCCGCTGGAATTCTGTCTCCTCGCCACTAAGTAAAAATATATATTAGGAATGTATTTATTGTGTAAGACAAGTTAGTGAGTGGAGTTGCAGCTACCTGGACGTGTCCGAGTCGCCTGTCATGGAAAAGTGAGCGTCTGGTCGTCGCGCTCCATGGTGCATGTTGCGAACTGGATTTTGATAAAGTAAAAGCTGTGATTGGCTAGACGATTTATAAAAAAAAACTAAAATTTCGGTGGTCGAAAACACAGTAAACGCTATTTGTTTTGAAATCAAACAAGTAAGACGCTTCACATTTATTCTACACCCCGTTCGGACAGAATACAAGCAAACCTCTAATTGGTGGCGGTCTACTGAGCCGTCGATGTTGGAAGTAGCATATTGCCCGAGTTGGAGATCTTAAATACCTTGCCAGAGTCCAGATCCGTCACTGTCATCGGAGGAGGTAATTCAGCGTCAGGTGTCTTTACTACCGTGCGATCAGGTGAAGTCCTGGAAACCGACGTCGCAAATCCATTCCCCACTTTGGAGTATCCGAGTTTTAGGCGACGGCGATGCGCGTTGCGAAGCTTCAGTAAAACTGGGTGGCTGCAGAGCTCCAGCACTTCACACACGCTCGTAATGAGGTCTTCTGGTGTCAGCAGAGCAAGTGTACGCCCAACCGCAGCGCTGACTTGCTCAGCACTGTTCTGCGCAGCATCACCACATCCTGCAAGCGCTAGAACGTCATCTTCAGCAGCACTACAGAGCGCCAGCGCCACACAGAACATACCTTCAAGTCCAAGAAGCAGACACACATCCCAACAGCACAGCAGAGTATCAAACCGTAGCTGCGAATGTGATGCCGTCAGGGTCACATCCGAGAACAGCGTAGGGAACCACTTGTACGCTAGCAAGCACACAGGCAGTCCAGCACGCTCGAGTGCCGAGTGAAAGTTCGGCAAGTGAAGTCGCGCCACTTCCTGCAGGACATCACCCACCTCAACAAGCGACCGAAAGAGATCGAAATGGTCACGTCCCGTACCATCACAACATATACCAAAGACGTGAGGTAAAATCCGCGCCACAATGCCACGAAGGAATCTAAACGCCTCCACTTCATCGTTCTCCAGCACCTCCAATAAAATAAAAGCGAGTCCGTTCATCCCCTGCATGTAGAAGCTTGACGACGTCGTCGACGATTGTGCAGACGATGGTGACACAGGGATCTTCATCGGTTCGGACGTCCAGCGAACAGCTTGACAAAAAGGCATGCAACACGTTCTCCAACCGTTCTAGCCGAATAGCCCGCTCATTATCGTCCAGTTTCGGAGCTCCTGCTGATCCTGCCAACCACTTCGCGGTTCGCGGAATGTCTTTCTGTACCTGCAAATCGTCCCTGGAAGAAGAAAGTAAGCAATAGGGTCAGAAGATATAGTCATAGTTTCTCAAGACAGCACACGTACTCTTCGGAAAGTGGTGTGCAGGTCAACTCCTGGAAGGCCGTGCTGCTCTCAGCGTCACTTAGAGCAGGATTCAATGCCCAGCGAAAATTTTGACGCCAGTACTTGGCCCGTAGTGTTGTGTTTTTCTGCATTAGCTGGAGAGCCTCAATGAACCGCCCGCTTGATTGAAGAATTCGCAGCATCTCCGTGAGCTCTCGATCTGGTAAATACGCAGCTGACTGTGTAGCACTCGTCCAGTCTTCTGCTGAAGGAAGTGATAATGTGGAATCTAGAGGGCTCAGCTCGTCGTCATCTTCATCGCTTACATCTTCGATATCATCATCAAAATCTATTGCGTTGTCCCCTTCCTCCATGCCTTCGAAGGCTTGGTCAAGATGACGCATATTCATCGAGCTTTGCAGCTGCAACGCATCCAAATCAAATGAACCTCGGGATAATGCACCACCAGGAACTAATCCCTCCGCTATTGTGATAGCACGTTGAATTGCATCCGTCCATGCTCTTCGATCTACCTCCGAACGCGCTTGGAACAGCATTGAGTGCGCTTGCACTGTCACCATGAAGCAGAACTTCCGGTCTGACACCAGCTCGTGCACAGGCTTTACGGAGCTGCCACTACACAGCAACAACACTCGCTTCGTCTTGCTGTTGCTGCTATTGCTATTTTTCCTGCTGTTCCCAATCGCCATGGGCGTCTTCACTTTCAACTGGCACGTCAACAGGTCACCCGATAAATCCACCACTTGATCCTTCCAGTCCATGCGCGAGGATTTGCGATACCGCGCCAACGACTTCAACTGCGTCAGCGGACTAGTGTACAATTTCGCTCGTAGCACGCCGCACTTCGCAGGACTTCTCAAAAACCTCAACGACACGGGCAACGGGCCTGTGGATTCCAGTAACAATTTCCTCACTTCCACCGACGTGAGCGTCTGCAACGAGACCCCATTCGCACTCACCAACAAGGATCCTCGAGGCACATGCACCCCCGCTACCGTCAAGTTCTGCGCCGTCTTAACGCAGCAGTCGTGTATCCACTCATAGACAGAGCTCAAATGTGCCATATCTGCGCGTTGCGGCATATTCACTTGAATAAACTCGGTCTCCGCTTCCTCAACCCCGGAACTTCGCGTTTCGCTGTCTCGAGTCCACGCCATGGGACTCGGTCTCTTGGGGATCGCGACCTTCAAGGCAGCCGACCGCAACGCGTTTATCCAATCTTTCATTTCCTCTGCCTGTCGTGCACTTAGTACCAATTTTAAAGTAGTAGTAGTATTGTTTATCTCGGCCGTGTTGCCCCGTACCGCCACGCTCACTTGGAACGCGTTGTGGCGACCCACCAATGGGAAGGGCAACGTCTTGATCGTAGCTCCGTGGACGTCCACTTGACGCCTCATCGTCATGCCACTGTTATTGTTATTATTAAAGTTTGTATCGGGGGAAGAGGCCGACGATGCGGACATGGTGGACGCCCCCGAGGACGTGCGTCGGGCTCTGGCCAGCAGCTCCTTCTTGCTCACGTCCGACGCGTACTCTCGCAGTTGACCGCCGTCGGACAGGACCCAGTAGCGCTTGTGCCAGCCTCGCAGCAGCTTTCCGCGGCCGTCGCGCGACCATAAGACGCCCTCCATGGCGAGAGGAAACCTTGTTGTAGTTGCCGTGTCGTTCAGGTAATGCGGAAAGAAATTGACTTGATTTTTGTGAAGGTGAGTTTTAGCCAATGCCAGAGGAGAGAAGGTTGATTGGCGGAATTTAAGCCAATCACAGAGGTCTGATAATTGGCTCCACTCATTGGACGGCATTCATCCACTTGACTCGTTGGCGACGCACTCGCTGCTCGTATTCGGAGCGATCGACGCCTTTGGACGCCATGGAGAACGCCGCCTCTCGCTTCGGCCAGCACCTCGCGCACACTGGTACACTACTAGCTGCAATCTATTTTCTTTCTTATTCTTCCGCTCTGTAACTAGAACAGTACACTAACTTTTTATTATTTGGTTTTCTTATTGCGTGGCTATTTATAGAGAAGAAGTACCGCGACCGCGCCTTGAAGAAGTTGACAGTGTACCTAACCAAGAAGAAAGAGTGGACGGAGCTGGAATGGGACAAGCTCTGGAAGGCGCTCTTCTACTGCATGTGGATGAGTGACAAGCGCCCCGTGCAGGAGGAACTGTCGTCGAACTTGGCCGGATTGGTGCACAAAGTGCCCGAGGCCGACCTCGCGCTGGAGTTTGTGCACTCGTTCTTCCGGACGATGCACCGGGAGTGGCACGGACTGGACGGTCTCCGTCTGGACAAGTTCTACTCGCTCGTACGCAAGTTTGTGCGTGAGAGTGTTGCGTTGCTGCGCGTGCAGGGCTGGGACGAGGAGCTCGTGCAGGAGTTCGTGACGATTCTGTCGTCGGAGGTTGTGAGTCAGCTGCCCAATGGTCTGCGCATGCACTTGGCCGATGTGTACTTGACGGAGATCTACAATGCCGCCGGTAAGGACGTGACCACGGAGGCGTTTATGATGCTGATGGAGCCCTTCTTCACGCTGTTGAGCGGCGAGTACGACAAGACGGTGTTCAAGCGCGTGAAGGAGCTCGTGTTCGAGGATATGTTGACCAAGTACAAGTTCGGTCCTCAGCCGGAGAAGGAGCAGGAAGAGAAGGATGAGACGGACGGGGAGGAACAGGAAGAAGAGGAGGACAAGGTCTTTGAACAGGTGGACGTGGCGCAAGTGCAGCACCGCATTTTCGCGATTGCGTCGGCCGATGATACGGCGGAACGCAACCGCTCGGCGCTCTACACGCTGTACAAGAAATTCTTTACGGTCACGCACATTGACTCGTTCCAGGCTGCGCAGGAGGAGGCTGCCAAGCCTACGAAGAAGGCAAAGAAGGACAAGAAGCAAAAGAAGGCAGAAAAGGAGGAGGAAGCCTCCAAGACCAAGGAGCCGGCTAAGGCTGACGAAGACCCTGGCGAGAAAAAGTCAAAGAAGTCGAAAAAGCGCAAGGCCAAGAAGGATGCGGAGGTGGAAGCTGAGGCTGAGGTAAAGAAGGTTGAGGAAGTGAAGGAGGAAAAGGCTGAGACTCCGTCCAAGAAGAAATCGAAGAAGCAGAAGGTTGTTGCTGCTGAGGCCAAGGACGAAGATGTTGAGATGAAGACCCCGCCTGCTGAGTCTGAGAAGAGCAAGAAAAAGCAAAAGAAGCAGGAGGAAGCCAAGACTGCGAAGAAGTCCGAGAAGGTTGAGAAGAAGGTCGTGAAGGTGAAGGTGGAGGCTGAGAAGGTTGAGAAGAAGGCTGCGAAGGTGGAGAAAGTAAAGAAAGAGAAGGCTGAAAAGAAGGCGCCTGTCAAGGAGGCTACATCAACCAAGGAGCAGCCGAAGCAGGAGAAGGTTGAGAAGGTTGAGAAGGTTGAGAAGAAAAAAGAGAGCTACACTACCGTGACTAAGAGCGGCAAGAAGTTCAAGCGTTGCGGGTCGTGCGGAGGCTACGGCAAGGGCTTGGTGCCGAAGGACAAACTGCTGTGCGGTCACTGCGAGCGCACCCAGAAGACACAGAAGAAGAAGGCTGCTTCGGCCTCTAAGAAGCGGAAGGCGGAGTCGCAGGCTCAGGCTGCACGTGAAGAGGAGGAGAAGGCCGAGTCCAGCAAGAAGGTGACATTCGGCAAGAGCAAGGCACTGCGGCACGAGGTGTCGGTCAAGCGGCTCAAAGCATCAGCGAAGCGCGAGGCTGTGTTGAAAGGAGACCGAGGGCATCAAGGGTGTGCTGAAGGTCAAGTCGCCGGTTGCAACGAAGAAATCGAAGAAGACCAAGGCGAGTAAGGGACGCAAGTTGGCTGCCGACTTCTTCTAAACACAGCCTGCACATAGGCACTGCCAGCAGCAAGCCCTCAAGAAGCATTGCTAGCCGTGCATCTCATAGAACGACAAGGGCATTACCGCCCTCTATACTGAGCAACGAGAAAGTATTTGCATTGATCCTTTGCTTGTGTCGTTGGAATAATTTACGTCTCGGATTTGCTCTCATTGTTCACCTCCGACAGATCAGTCAAAGCAGCTTCAGCGGGCTCGTTGCTATCATCAGTCAGATTCAAGTTTTCGAGGTCTTTGCCAATGCCACCATCGTCGCTGGGTAAACTACAGGAGATATCGGTTGCTGGTGGCGCGTCGTTGTTACTATGTGGTAGTAATACCTCATCGCCTTCACTTGGAACTTTCGCTTCTGGTGCTTTACAATTTTCACCGTCATCCTGTGACGTGCCATTCTCGTCGCCGACAATCTTTATTGCAGCAACAGCGTCGACAAGCTGCTCAGCTTCGATTGATGTCACAGCAGTACAGTCATCGCAGGAATTCGTTTCATTATTCTGCTGCCGATTTCCATCTGTGTCTTCGTCAAAGCTAGCAGGGTCCAATACAGGCGAAGTAATCATACGAACTTCTTCAGACAACGTGCTTGTTTTCATCGTATGACTGTTGCCTTGAGCATTGGGGCAGCTATTGATGAAACTAAAGCCCCCAAAGATTTTACAAATATCATCCATAGGAAGCCGAGGTGTGGACACTTCATAGGTATTCAGAGGGCCGATAAACGCAGGACGTTTAAATTCACCCTCAGTATGAAGTTGCGGCTGCCACGATACCCGGACATCCTTCGGGGATCCAAACTCCACCCACTTGCGAACTGATGCTACGGAGTAGGTGCTGGTCGGAATGCTCGGATCGGCTCCATTGCGCAGCAGAATGCCGGCAATGTCCGCATGCCCGAACGCAAACGCATATGCGAGCGATGAACCTTCTTTCCAGTGATAATCAACAATGTGTTCGCCCCCGCGTTCAATCATGCACTCCACCAACCGTGGCAAACGTCGGATACACGCGCCCTGAAAAGCTGGGGCGAATTGGAATGCAAAAGCACTGGGTGTAGCGCTTTCCTGACCATTTTCTTTAATGCCTTGCCACTGGCCCACCAAGTAAATAGCCATATCTTCCAGTCCTCGTGATACAGCGCATTCGATTCCTACCTCCAAGAAATCTAAGAAATGGTTACCCGTCGTTAACTCAATGCTCGCACTTCCAGGTACTGCAGATGTGACAAGAGTCTTAACGATTTCAAGTCTGTTCCATCGAACAGCCTGCATAAAATTGCGGCGTTGAGCTTGATATGTTAGACTACGGAAAATCTGGGGAAGGCGTAACTTCACCAAGCAGTCCACAACTTGTGCATTGCCAATCTCACAAGTGTAGTCAAATATGGATTTTCGTGGGAACCGCCAAGTTCGGATCGATGTTCGGATCAATTCCTTTCCTCGCCGCGGCGGCTCTGACTTTAAAAGTCGACCAGCAGGGATTTTTTCCACTTGCACCGCCATTCAACGGAGGGCCTAGTATGCTTCTTGCGGTAATTGTAGCTTGAATTCCAAAAGTAATCTTCATCAACATCAGAAGCGCGTACTCGTCGAGCCTTTTCCTCAGCTGCCAGATGATTGCAAGAGAATGAGTACCATCCAGGTAATGCAAACCACTGAAGCAGACCAGCAATGTCAAATCCGACCGTGTATGGATGCGAACCGGAGTCACCTGAGTGATCTATGCTTGTGTATGGATCAGCACCAAGCTCACAAAGCTTTCGAGCCACTCGTATTCTACCGAACGCAAACGCGTACATTAGCGGTGTATATCCCAAGTGATCACGCTCATTTATAAAGGCTCGGACGCTGGATCCAGCATCAGATGAACTGGAATGATCTTCGTGCGCTGTTGCTTTAACTAGTAACGACAGTGTTTCTTCATCGCCGTGGACAGCTGAATAGTGCAAGATAGATAGTCCAAAACAGCAGTGCATTCCAAATGCCAGACTTTTTGTTGTCGACAATCTTTGGAGTTTATCAGCAATACCCTCTTCGTCGTATAAGCTCATGAGCCATCGAACAACAGGGAAGGCTCCATGTCGTGCAGCCACGAAAATGCCAGCTTCTCCATTAGTTGCAAATAATGCATCATGCGGTTTCTGGTGTGCTCCGGAATACAATGCAATTAGGATAGCCAACCGATTGCATTTAGCAGCATATAGCAGCGCGGTTAACCCGTCACGGCAGCGTGCATCGAGTGAGGCTCCAGCGGCTAGCAAAATGCTGGCAACAGCTTCGTGGCCATGGATAACTGCGAGATGCAGAGCTGTTCGACCACGAGCATCAGGTGCATCTATGGCCGTAATTTTAGACGCGTTTGACTGCAGTTTTGCCAATAGAAGACGGCAAATTACATGATCTCCGCCTGCAGCAGCAACATGAAGTGGTGTCTGCTTCTGTTCATCCTCTGCTAGAAGATCCAATCCCCGCAACTCTATCAATTTAATCACAGTTGGCAGCTCCAGGCTGGCAACGGCGTAGTGAAGTGCTGATTTCTGGTTCCATTCAGCTTTCCGACTAACAACCTCTTTCGGATACTCATCAACGATCATGTTGACAATATACCAAAACTGCTTTGCAAGTCCAACTTCCTTCGCGATGGTAGCAGCTATGGCAGATGCCGAAGTGAGCATTTGATGGACAAGATCTGAGTTCATTGCCCCTGGAAAAATGGTCTTTTTCAAGAGAATCTTCATGATACCCTCAACATTGAGTAGAAGCTCCTTTCCACCATTATGTTTTACAAATGCTGCAAACCGTCGCCAGTGACGCTGCCTTGAATGCTGTCCATTCGTCAAAAATCTTGCTAGAAATGCGTCAGAAAGTGGCGCTGTGATAATCGCTCCGTAGTCTAGAAGAAGGTTTACACCTGCCAGCTGCCCAGACTTGATTGCGTAAGATATAGCTGACACTCGGGTACTTCCACTTCCACTTGCCTTTCCTTCATCATTCCTGACGTCACAGGAAAATTGGGTTTTTGCTCCACTATCCAAAAGGGCCTGGGCAATTTTGAAGTTGCATGGAGCTTCCTCCGCAAAGCAGCAAATTAAAGCACGGTCGATGATGTTTGCTGCCGCCGAAATCTTGTGTTGTTCAAGTGCATACAGAAGGTAATGCACTACCGAATGACCCAATGTATCCTTTCTCCTACTGGCTACTTCGAGTGGGGTCTCGTCCATCTGATTAATAGCAGTTAAATCTGCACCACCTTCCACAAGAACCTGAACTGCTAGCAGTTCTCCTCGTCGACTTGCATGATGAAGGAGTGAGTTGTCAACATGTCCACTGGAAATTTGAATTCCGTAGTTAATGAACTTCTGAATCAAATACCCATTCGTTTGGCGTTTTGGCAAGTCAACACATCCGAATACACTAAGATTTTGCCACTTGCAAGTGGTGTTGCTTGTCGACAAAATGCTTCGTGATTCTCGAATGGATCGAAACACCATCGTTACTGCATTTAGCTCTCGATGGAGTGGTACAATACTTTCAGAAGATCGCGAGCTTAGCATTAAACAATCATCCACAAAGGACGGAGAGTGCAATGCTAAGCAAATAAATGCTTCTAACGAGCCTCTAGAAGCAGCATACCATATTGGACATCGAATTGCTGTTGTTTGGACACGTTGCAAGTTTGCAGGAACCCCAGCACGCAAAAGAAACGCAACTAATTGTGCTTGGTTATGTATGGCAGCCCTGTGCAATACCAACGAAGAGCTTGCTGCTCGTACGACCACCGGTTTCCAGATACTTGCAACATCCATAAAAAAATCCTGGTGCTGAACAAAAATGTTGTTCAGGACGAACCAAAGTTGGTAGTGTGACGAAATACTAAGAATCCTCAGCATTACATCAAAGATTGGACTTGTCCCAATGAAGTCGCTGATATCTCGACTGCTGTCAGGAGGAATGATCCTTTTCAATAGTTTTATACCAACTTCAATCGAATATGCTCCAGAACTGTGGTCGGATCTCTCTCCAGAGAACGAAACACGATATTTCATATCGTCTCGTTCCAGCAACTCAACCTCGTTTACTTTAAGTCTAGCCATAGCACGCTTCGATAATAGCGTGATTCCCCTTAAAGCACTTACAAGGGTATGCACGTCAGGGTTGGCTCCGTTTTGGATGAGTAGCTCGAAGCCTTCAACAAATTGCACAGCTGCACAAGTTGATAGGGCACTCTGAAACTCTTCCTCGCAAGCTTCATACGTAAATCCACCTCCATCACCTCTATCGCTGTCGTTACACAACAGAAAGCTCAATATTGAAATTTGGTGCGCCTCGCATGCAACGACCAAGAGACTCTTGAAAATTTTTCTGTCCTTAACAAAGCACCCCGGAAAACGGTTTTGGACGATTCCTGCAAAATACTTGACAGTTTCCAAGTGACCGCACGCAATGGCTACATGAATTGGAGTTTCCGCTGGCGCATTCCATCCGGCAATACCTCCTTGGTCATTCGAAGGGCTGACAAAACCAGAGAAAATGCTCATTCCAGCTTTCACGAGAATCCGCAATAGCGCTTGATGTCCAAGTGCAACGACCAGATGAAGTAAAGGCACTTTCTGGTTAATGCTGCATTCGATCAAGTAGATAAGATTTACAGAAGCCTCATCGACTAGGTATTTGCGACTATAGCCTTCTTCAGCCTGCCGATTCGAGATTATTTTCTTTTCAAGATGACCCGTCTTCGACGATTTTTTCATTGCCTCACTAACCACAAAACGCACTACAATGTGCTCGAAGAACTTGTTATCTTCATTTTCGGCATTGACTTTTCTCCATAACACTTGTTTCCGTGTGTGAGGAATCGTGAGCTCAGCATTTGCACCAAGCACTAAAAGTTTTGCGGCTGTCTCTGTGTGGCCATTGATCAATGCGTAAAACAAAGCCCCTCTATGGCCACAACCTATCCATTCGTACCTTGTCCGGCGTCTATAAGCTGTCTGTTTAGGCATCATCGAGTCATTTCTTGTGATACAGTTTACATTCATCCCGCCTGCAACCAATGCTGTAACAATTTTGGTTTGACCCGCCGATGAAGCCACGTGTAGAGCATTCATGCCAAGTGTACTCGGTGCATTCGAAAGAGTAATTTGCTGAGAGAGCAACATTTGAACGAGTCCCCAGAAGCCGACTACGCTAGCTAAGTCAACGTCATCACGCGTTACGACTCCTTTACTTCCACCATTGTCTTCGAGCAATCGTTTTGCCAGCATGAAACATATTCTCTCCATTTCTTCCCACTTCGTGCGCTTTTGAGAGCGACGTACCGTACAACTGATCTCTTCTGGTACAGCAAATGCTTTCAAGGGTTGAGCTACCATCAGCCCGAAAGTTAATGGCGAAACTACCGCGAAAGAAATCCCGAACGATTCAACAGGCTCAGAACTACCACTTCGTTCGCTGAATCTTTCGTGATATGCAGGAAGTGAAAGAGCTGCACCAAAAGAAGTCGCTGAATTTTGTTGGACCGTGCATAGTGAGCAAGGATCGGCGTTGTTGCCAAGAAGTAACTCGACCATTTCATCGCTCTTTGACCGGATCGCAAAGTATAATGGTGTCTCAGCATTTGTCGGGGGCATCTTAACATCAACCGTCGCTGAATGGCTAATCAGCAACTTGGCACAGGCAACATTATTCCCCAGTGCAGCAAAATGCAGCGGCGAGAAGGAGCAGCGGCGAAGAAAACCATTTCCATCCGCCCCCGCCTCCAAGAGGAGGTCCAATAATGCTAAGTGTCCGTACCATGCTGCGCACCCAAGTGGCGACTCACCGTTGACTTCATTTGCCAGATCAACATTTGCCCCTAACTCTACAAGGCTTCGAATAAGGGCCAATTCATTTGGTATGTCAAGCTGAGCATTACGAGCACCTTTTGATAGTACACAAATCCTTTTGCACTCTTGGAGCAATACCGTATCGCCTGTCTGCGGGTGTGGCATATTGATTTCAACTTGCAATTTGTGTAGACATCGGCAAATTTCCACTGCCACACTAATATTGATATCTGCCAGCTCCGCTGCGAGGTGAAACAGCGGAGAAGGCGGTATTTTCCCTTTAGGTGGGTCACAACTCATAGCATCCGCAGCACGTTCACGACCAAGAAGCAGTTCTAGCACGGACAATCGTTCTTGATAGTTCAAGAAATTCTGTTTGCATCCTTTCAGAAGCAGCTCAGGTGGTGCCTCGATATCGATAGTTTTGTACTGCTCAGATGAATTTAATAGTCGCTTTCGGTTTCCAGTACCCTTCATGTCACCTTTTCCACCATAGCCCTAGAAGATGGGGAGTTCCTTTCAGAATGCGAAATTCACATTGCGAGATGGATACAGCTGCATTTGCATCAATCAAGGCGGTACAGACGTCAAGATTTCCATGAACGCAGGCATAATGAAGAGCCGTATACCCGTGAACGTCTTGAAGATCCAAGCAATTGACTTTTTGGCCTTCAAGATTTAGCCCGGTACTGGCGAGGCCACTAGATGTTGCCAGTGATATCAAATCTGTTGCGATACCCCAGTGTTTGCACTGAACCGCTAAATGAAGTGGTGTGGAACCGTTGATATCTTGGTATGCCATCGTTTGCGGAAACTTTGAGTTCAGGCATTTCACGATATTATCGTAGCCTTTACATGCAGCAAGATGCAGTGGAGCTTGCAACCGTTGATCTCGCAAGTATCCGTCAGCACCAAGCTTTAACAACAAATCAACAGTTGCAGTGTGACCCTGCTCGGTCGCTTCGTGAAGTGCAGTACGCCGCAAGAACTCCATTTGATCATTTATGTACCGCAAAACTGGTCGTTTCTCCAAATCTACCAATCGCTGTACTCGCAGCAAATTACCATCGTGGCATGCTTCAATCATATCGCCATACACTTGCTTTTCCAGCTCTAAGCAACTAGAGTGGGCATTGCCAACACTACGCACAAGATGATCCAGCTTGTAGTTGTCCCAAAGTAAGTCAACTACTTGGCGAAGCTGGGGGTATGTGCGATGAGCCAAAAAGAAGTTCTTGCGGTCATCTGCAGGCTTGGAATCCATTACACGTTCGGAACCTATCGCTTCAGGCAATGGGGTACAGCGAACCGGTCGTTTGGCTGCAGTCTCTAATGCACAATATAATGGAGATTTTCCCTCGAAGTTCAACAGCCATGGCGTGGCATGCTCTCGCAAAAGCATGCTAACTTCTTTTAACCGCCCGTGTCGAGCAGCGTGGTGGAGTGCCGTATCACCTTTGCTGTCCTGGGTATCAACGACAACCCGAGCTTTCAGCAGCAACTCCATAATATTCGCATGCCCGAACTCAGCAGCGTCGTGAAGCAGTGTACGTCCAAAGACATCTCGCCGGTTTAACAAAATTGCATCTTGCAGAGTGCCACTCGCAACATGCTGGTACAGCGCTTCGAAATTGCTTTCGGTCGTACTAATTTCGTATTCAAACTCTGTCAAGTATGTTTTACTTGCAAACAGAGGCTCCTCGTCACACCTGACTGCACCGACGCCATTAGCAGATACAGCAGATGTCTTCAAAGTATCTTCAATCATCTCGTCGTCACGCTCATTCACACATATTTGCCCCTCGATGGGTCGAATGATCAAAACAGGAAATACCTCAACTTCGTTATCCTCCAGGAAAATGTGAGTTGAGCTGAGAAATCGTCCTAGCTCGACTTGTTTATCCGCCGACGTCCCCGCCGGGGAAATCAGCGAGATTTCATCGCTTATCTTCGTCACTTTTAGCTTTTTACGTCTGGGGGTAAGGCAGACAAAAACCTCCCGGGAACGTCCCATTGATATAATGCGTTTTCCACTTTCTTTGGCCTTCGCCGCTTCTTCGGCTCGCAGCGAATAAGTCGCGAAGGCAATGTATTATCCTCTTCCAGGTGAACCAGAACAGTGCTCCTACTGGAAATTTTGGTGTTGTCCAGACCTGTATGCTGGTCGCTCTTCGACTCTTGAAAATGAAGCTTCTCTTCCATTTGGTGTTGTGACTCCATAGCAATAAGTCTGGCCTTCCACTGGGCTTTTTGTTTAAGATTTTTTTGTTCACGTTTGCGCTCACGCAAATTAATCGCGTCAATTTTCTGCATTCGCTGCTCAGACTTCGAAGGTGTTAACGGCACATTGGCTTTTGGTGACCGCGGTGATGGAGGAGGATCTACTGTGCCATCGTCAATTCCTACATCGGGCTTAGACCATGGCGACAGTATTTCTCCAAAGTGTGACTTCACCATGAGAACTCCTGGTGGGGGCCTAGCAGCCGTTCGCAATGATTTCATGATGTGGGATTTTGATTGTTTCTTGATTAATTGCTGCTCGTAGAGCCACTCCCCGCTCCACGTAGTAGCCACACGCCACTGAACAACAGGCTCCAGTCGCTTTCGCGGTTCATTTCTACGCAGACGGAATGCTCGATGCTTGTACACAGGCTTTACATCGTAGACATACTTCTTGTAGCGCCTAATAAGATTGCCCATGTAGCGAAATTCAAATGGATTCACTACAGCAGGTCGCTCAATTTTCCGATTCTTGGCCAAAATATCGGTTCGTAGTCCCGGCGAGCCACGCAAGGCAAACGGCACGATTGACCACGCTCGACAATCCACTTCCCAAATCTTTTCCACTTCCCGTCCTTGGCACAGAAACGTAAAATCCTCGGGAACGCGATGAATCTGTGCGTAGATCATATCGCGCACATTTCTTAGCGACGTTGTCTGCATGTGCTGCTCGTTGCTGAACTCGATAGCTCCTAGAAACTCGGAGTCCTTCTCCATCATGACATAAAGTTTGGGTTTATCTGCGCGAAACATGTACGTCTCAGTACGCTTCAGTTAACTGATTCCCAATACACGCACCTTCACCCGTGCATTGCTTGACATAGTGAACAGCGAATTGATCCGACACCATGAACTTGCACAACGCTTCCTTCGCAATAGATCCGTCCCTCCCGACACCCAGCAAATCCAGAACATCCGTAACGTACGCCATGGCAGCGTGCTGCTCCGGCTCCACTTTGTACTCAACCAGCTTCATCACAGCCCTCCCTACAGCTCCACACACTGAAAAAAACAACAAGCAAGTCAATCTCCATTTCAGCCTCTTCCCTCTTTCCCTTCTCCACTCACTCATGATCAAGTCTGTAGCTGAAATCACTCCTTTCTTCTCCAAGTCTACAACGTCAAAAATCACTTTCCATAAAAAAATACTTCAGTATAAAATAAATAAGAAAGACAAATAAGAAAAAAACTACAACTTCAACGTACACTCGAAGCGCTGCAGCATGCCAGGCGCCTGGCACACGAGCGTGAGCGCAATGAGCACCTCCATAGCGTCCACCATACACTGCACACGCGTGGGCGTGCGCGGCAGGAAGAGCCGCATGACGTCGTCCACGAGTTTCTGCTCCTTGATCCCCAGAATCGCACTTAACTGGAGCGCGTCCACGCACCCGCGCGTCGTGAGCAGCCGGTAGCGCTGCAGCGCCAGTCGCACGTGCGTCAAGTGCCAGGAGCGGAAGCGCCGCCGGAAGAACGGGGCCAGCGCCAGCTCCGCGTGCGCCAGCGGCAACGGCCGCGTGCTGCGGATCCCCATCCAGTGCGCACTCTTTTCTTGCTCTTTTGGATACTGAAGGCAAGTCAAAAGGTCGCGGCGGACAGAGTGATGGTCCTTCAAGATCGGCCTCCGTATTGTGATTCCCCGTCGAAATCGGTGAATTCATATATCGACTTCAACGGGACCTGTTATACTTGACTACCCGTTACACTTGATATGGATAATCAAACCGAATATGACGGGATCAGACCAAGTGACTGGGCTTATTCCTATAGTAACCAGGGGGTACGGTAGGTACGTCGATGCGCTGGACGAGAGCGGTCGCCGTGTGCGCCGTGGCCTTCGCGTGCTGCGCGCCCAACGCACAAGCGTACAAGATCTTCCAGGAGAAGCTGCCGAACGGGGGCAACGTGCCGGGCGTGGCGGCGCTGGGCCACGACCGGCCGGACAGCGGCGGCCCCAACAACGACTTCGGCATGGACTTTATCGGGGCCATGTTCAAGTGGACCAAGGAGTTCTGCATGAAGGACTCGGACGGGGATGGGCAGACCAACGGCCAGGAGCTGGGCGACCCGTGCTGCGAGTTCGAGCACCGCAAGAACGAGAAAGTGCGCTGGACGGAGGGCGTGAGTCATCCGGGAGACCCCGAGTTTAAGTCGGACCCGAAGCTCTGGGAGGGCATCGTGTGTGGGGAGGAGGAGGAGGTGGCTACAGAGCCAGAGGTGAAGGAGACGGAAGCTGCAGAACCTGAAGTGGAGGAGCATGAAGCTGCGGAGACTGAAGCTGCTGAGGAGAAGGTGGTGAAGGAGGAGACAAAGCTGCAGGCCGTGGATTTGAGTGTGGGCGCGCCAATGATGCGGTCGGCCGTGATGCTGTCGGCCGTTGCGCTGACGGTCCTGCTGGTCTACTTTGTGGCCATGCGGATGGGGCGTCGCAGCACGCGCAACCTGCCGATCTTCCGACAGCGGAGAGGACTCATGTAGAGCAGGAGACGTCCAGACAGGGAGAAATATATGTAGATACGTGTCCTTGGAGGCGCTGGTTGTAGCCATTGGCAGAGGCCGTTGCGGCTGTTCATGAGCAAGTCGACGTCTGCTGATCTGTCTCGACGTGTTTATACGCGTCGCCACGTATCCAGCTCGAGGTGTCAGTTCCCAATCGTCCCAGTGCTGCAGAGGAGTTTGAGATGCGTGCAATTGTCACCGTTGCAGCGGTTTTCGCAGCGTTATCGTCCCAGGCGCGGGGCTACTCCATGTACGCGATGCGAGTGCCCAATGGCGACAAGGTGCCGGGCGTGACGGCGTTGGGGCATCTGGACCCGGTACTAGCAGGACCCATGAATGAATTCGGCATGGACATGATCGACGCCGACTTCCAGTGGACCAAGAACTTTTGCATGAAGGACTCGGACGGAGACGGCCAGACCAACGGCCAGGAACTGGGAGATCCGTGCTGCGAGTTTGTGTACCGGAAGCACGCGGTGGTGCGCTGGTCGGAGGGCGTCTCGCATCCTGGAGACGCGTCATTCAAGTCCGACCCGAAGCTCTGGGCGGGGATTGTGTGTGAGGAGACTGCACCTGAAGCCGCCAATGTATCGGCCACTGCAGGTGAAGAGACAAAGGTGGAGAACGTTAAGACAACGGAGACCGTGGAGGCAGAGACCGTGACGGAGGACACGGAGGAGCCCGTCAAAGTGTCGAGTCACAAGACGGAAGGTGCCAATGAGACGGAAGAAGAGGAGAATGCCGCTCAGAACGACGCAACTGGAGCCGCACCTGCTGTTGCCATGTCGAGTTTACTTTCAGCGGTGGTGGTGCTCGGTCTGTTGGGCTTTGTTGTGGTTCGTATGCGAAGACGACAGGGCCAATGGAGTCTACTCCCACAGCAAGAACGACGGGCACAGTAATTTGGTGCTTTGTACATTGATTCAAAGAGCAATGCGTACTACGAATGACTTCTCGCTATTCAACTATGTCTTTAAATCTCTACATTCTTCAGAGACATACCCGTGCTGCAGAGACTAATAGCGCGAGCACAAGGACGTTGAATGCGTTTTTGGATAACACGACATTTACTTACAACTACTTCTACAAAACTACTAACTAGCAAGACTGCACTAGCAGCCAGATCCACCATTGATGCGAATGCAAGATGTACTCGGGATAAAAGTCATGATCGAAATCACGAACGAGTACAGGAACAGAATCGACGCGAACGTCACGATGGCGCCGCTCGCACACTTGGTGTATCCGCCGTAGCTTCGGAGTTGCTGCGTATCCAGTTTTTGGCGTGGCAAGAAGAAGAGACCGAAAAATGCCAATGCGTTGATGCCGTAGTTGAGAAGCAGCGCCTTAAGCACATCTGATCGTGCATCCGGAGTGTCGGCCGCCACACCGGCGATGTCGTAGAAGTTGCTGCCCTCGAAAAGACCCACCGAGTTGGTCTGCACGAAAATGCCGACCAAGAAGTACAGCGACAGCGTGAGACCCACCATGGCACCTTCCGAACCTTCCTGGATGATCTCCGTCAGCGGAATGATGCTGCCCAGCCAGCTAATGGCGAACGACATTGTACCAAACACGCTCATGATGCGATAGAACAGTCGGTCTCGAAGGATGTTCTGGGTCACAAGAACTGCCACGATCACGTTCGGCACAATGAGAAGTCCCGGACACGCCGCGTAGAATGAGCGCCACGGCCGATTCATGAAGTAGTAGCGCCACACTAGCACCGTCACAATGGTGACACCATAGTACATCAGCTGCTGCACGAGTACATTGTCTCCACTGGCACCGGACCACACGCTCACGATCACCGTCGGTCCACTGAAGGAAATCTGGTTGAAAAGCGTGAAGAAGCACTGGAATACCAGCACACTCCACACCGCCTTCTGCTGCATGATCTTCCACAGGATCTGGCCGCGAGTCTTCATCGTCGTCGGCAGCGAGTAGCATTTCTCTTCCCAGAACTTGACAATGATGGGGGTTCGGCAGTGCGATCACAAAGCCAAACACCACCAACGCAGTTGTTTGGTGCGAAGATGTCGCCGTTGCAGACTGCTGCACTGCGTACACACAAGCGTCCGTGATAATGTACACGACGCAGCGGAAGATCAGATACGTTGCTTGAATGGAGCCGCGAAGACCCAATGGCTCTCGTTGGGACAGTTCAATCACACGCGTGTGGATGCCGACATACATCATGATGTTACCCGTGCTGGCCAACGCTGCAAATGCAATCACAGCCACAGCGAGACCCGAACCAGCAGTTCCAGTCTTGAGCGACTCGGCAAACGCGTTCAATCCGGCAAGACACCAGATACTCACCACCGTCGTAGCCAACCCCATTAGCGTATAACCTTTTCGACGAAGACCCATGATCGGGTAGCAGTCTGACAGCAGTCCGAACAGGAAGCTCAAAACCAATGGCATCGATGTCAGTCGCTGCGACGCAGCTAACTGAGCCGGTGTGAGACCGAAGTGCTGCCGTAGCAGGAGCTGAATGGAGCTGTTGACGCACTCGACTGCAAATGTCGACGAGAAAGTGGCCGCCACGATGCCGAAGCAGTACCTTGAGAAGAACTTGACTGCACCACCTTTGCGTAGTCCTCCGTAGATTTCAGCGTTGTAGAGAGGTTGACCAGCTCCGGTTTCCATGACAGAAGTCTCAAGATCGCGTGTTGCTGAATGAGCGTTGAACGGTAGCGCATCCGCATCTTTGAGATCGAACGACGGGGACTGGAGGTGCTTGAAATCCATCTTGAGCTCCATTGAAGACGTCACCTTCGTCGTTTCTCGACGTAGACGACCTGTTAAGTCGACGACTAGTACCTCCTCCAGTTTGACGGGGTGGTTCACTTGCGTGAGTCGCTCAACCGCAGCAAGTTGGTAAATGAACTCGGAGATGATCGAGTTCTGACCATGTTCCATCCCGCGATCGTACCCAGGATTGACTTTGGCGTAGTGGTTCCTCAGCTGCAGTGCCATATCGTTATCTTATCGGGCAGATGTACAAGCCTCCACCTGGTTCGCTTCTGCCAGGTTTGACATGATAATTGATAAACCGCTCCATCTGGACAAGCGAGAAGTCAAACAAAGTTAGCCACGACCTTGGCCTACACACAAAGTAAACATATGAACAACACAAATTCTAGACGAGATGCCTTACCAAACTGGTCGATTGCATTTAGGAAAAACAGTATAAGACTTTACCATAATGGTTACCAGGATCAGAACAGCTCTGCCGCCATACGACCGCAACGACGCTGGAACAAGCTTCTCAAGTTTGAAATTCATTCAATAGAGCTATCCGCTATCTCGTCGAGCAGGATGCTGTTCTGGTCTCTCATAAATACCGCGTGGCTGCTTAGCAACCGGATCCACCAACAAGTGTGAGGCACGAGGTGGACGGGATGAACGACATGAGTGTCACCACCAGCGAGTAGATGAACAGTACCAGACAGAAAGCAAGGATACCGAAGCTGGCACCCTTGGTGAATCCGCCGTACATGCGTAGTTGCTGCGCGTCCAGCTTCTGCGAAGGTAGGAAGAAGAGACCCACCCAAGCCAGCGCATTGAGAGCGAAGTTGAGGAACAGCGACAGAAGTACATCCCACCGCGCGTCCGACGTGTCCGCTGCCACCTCGGTCGCGCTGTAGTAGTTGGTGCCTCGGAAAATGCCGTAAGAGTTGGTGTCGACGAAGATGTTCACGCAGCGCTGCAGCGTGAGCGTCAGACCCACCAACGCACCCTCCGATCCCTCTTGAACGATCTCCGTCACGGGCACGATGGTGTTGAGCAGACCAATGCCGTCAGACACGTAGGTCATCGAGTAGAAGACCCGGTAGAAGTAGCGGTTGCGCACCACGTCGAGTGCCACCATGAGTGACACAAAGAGGTTGGGCAGGATCTGGAACGCCGGCGCCAACGCGAAGAAGATTGGCCACAGACGGTTAATGAACAGGTAGCGCCACACGAGCATGATACCGATCATGACAAAGTCCTGCACCGTTTTCACGACCAGCGAGTTGTCTCCGTTGGCACCGGCCCACTTGCTCACGACGCCGGTCGAGTCGCTGAACTTGATGCCGAGGAACAACGTGAAGAACCAAATGAAGGCCAGAATGCGCCACACCGCCTTCTGCTGCATGATCTTCCACAGGATTTGGCTGCGGATCTTCATGGACGTGTTGAGCGAGTACACTTCCTCGTTCCAGTAGCGGAACACCAACGGCAGCGGTAGGATCGAGATGACCCCCAAAATGATCATGGCCGCCGACACCGAGATGTGGGGCTCCGACCCCGTGCCCAGCGCCAGGAACGACAGCACCGACGTGAAAATGGAGACGAACCGCCGGAAGATCAAGTACGAAACTTGGATGGCGCCGCGGTCACGAAGCGATTCACGCTGCGAGTACTCGATCACCCGCGTGTGCACGCACACGTACGTGATGATGCAGCCGATACTGGCCAAGGCCACGAGGATCAAGGCCAGCACCACCATGCCTTCACTCGCCGACGCGTCGTCGCTCAGGGTTGCACTCACACCGGCAATGGCGAACACCGCCACGGCGTTGATGATGCACCCGAGGATCATGTAACCTTTGCGACGCAGCCCCATGATCGGGTAGCAGTCGGACAGCAGACCGACGAGGAAACTCAAGGCCATGGGCATCTGGATGAGTCGCTGCACGGCGACGATCTGCGTCGAGGTGAGTCCCAATTGCGTGTTGTACATGGGCTGCACCAGCACGATGAGCGCCTGGTACGACAGCATGGAGGTGAAGGTGGCGGCGGCGAGACCCAGACACTCCAAGGAGAGGAAGTCGACGGCGCCGCCTTTGCGGAGACTGCCGTACATTTCGTGGTTGTAGAACTGCTCGCCGGCCACGAAGCGCCCGCCTTGGTCGTCGAACGACACGCCGCTCGCATTGAAGTCGAGCGGCGAGTCGAACGTGCTGAAGTCCATTTTGCTCGGCGGCGGCTGCGGCACCATGCCGTTCACCGACTTGGCGTCGTACGTGTTCGTTGTCCGGGTCGTAGTACATGACGGCACCACCCACCACGCTCTCTCCAATCGCGAAATGAATTGACTGGCGAGAGAGATCGTCGTGCAGACGGCTGGCGTTGAACTGGCTGCGAGTCGGTGACTGACAGCCAGGTAAAAGGCGACCGAGGCACTGCGCTTGCTCTGCGCTCCGCGGTTCCACGCGTGGCCAGTCTATGAGCTATCGGATCCCTAGCGTCGAGGAACGTAAGGAGCCCGTAGAGTCGTGTCGGGCGGACTCCGCTCTCAGACGGCGAGGACCGTGGCACGCTACGCTGATGCCGCTCAGCTCAAGGAGATGGCTGCGTTGGCAGTCAGTGGACTCCACCGTGGAGATCGATTGAAAGGGATGCGCTTTGCCATCGAGATAGCGGAGACCGTCAAGCATTTCGGGGAGACGGCCACTCGACAGCTGGATGGTGCTTATGTGCAATGCCCCATCAGGTCTTCCTGGCCGTGACGTATGCTGCTGTGACGCTACCACGCTCCATTCGTTGACTGCGCGTCTACTATGGATAGATAAATCTAGGTGGACGGTAGCCGCGAGGAAGGATTGACGTGTGCAAGGTGACAAGTGTTGAAGTGTTCTCCGCTGCAAGCCCGGCGTCGCGATTGACGACGTGGCTGTCGTTGCATTGTGGAAAGAGGAGAGACAGAGCCGAGAGCTTGGTGTTGGCAGGTAGGCTGGCTTGGTCAATGTTGCAGCACTTGAGTGTGCCTTGGCTCGCTGTAGGATACAGCGCTGGTGAGCTGGTGACTGGCACCGCACACATCTTCGTGCGCTGGAGCATCAGACCAAGCTTTTGACTTGATCTACTAGTGACTGTAGGAAAGACAACCAACGCGTGAAGGTTGCAGCACACTGTACATGTAGTGCTACATGTATTAATACCTCAGGGGATGAAACGCTGAGGCAAACCAACTGTACTGTGTACCAACAAGGAGCCAAGGTCGTTTGCTTTCTGTCTGGAGATGCAGTGCCTAAGGACTACGTATTAATACGTGTAGTACATCAAAGTAGCAGAAACCAGAGATCTGGCGTCTCAACACCAGCCTCACCCATGCTCTGAACTCTCACCAAGTGCATACATCACCAACTTTCACTGAATGCTTCTTGGCCAGTCCGTGTCTGTTGTCCCTATTGGTGGGGTCAAAAACCCAAATTTGGGTTTTACACAATACAAGTACATTGTATTGTACCATTTGTGCATAAAATAGTCAATACATAAGATGAGTTTTTACGCTTTTAGCGGAGATGCTGTAATAAAAGCAATGCTGCAAGTTCACACACGTTCGTTGGTTGGGCATCGACGATCGCAATGGAGACACCGACACCAACGGCGATCCGACAGTAAGGAGGTACCTATAGTCAAGAAAATGGTTGTCATAATCGTCTCGGACAAAGAGAGGAGCTGCCGAAAGCAACGTTGACTAAAATTGCCCATCATCCTGGTTTGGCTGCTCTGTCCGCGGGATGTTTTCAAGTCTCAGTTCGCTATTCGTCGCTGGGGGGAAGATGGCGTCCACATCCAAGAGCGGAGCGGACATCTCCATTGCCACACCGATACCCACGTACATCAAAGCCAGCGAGAACATTTGTATGTGGTCCCAGAACTCGGACGCCTGCGACTCGCCTCGATCCTGCTACGACTGCCTCAATTCGTCCCCTGGAGACGACGTCGAGTGCGTCATCTCCAGCGCCGGCGTGTGCACCACCATGGACGACTACGTGTGGCAGCAAGACTACCGCCTCAATACGAGTGACGAAGCGCCACACTACTTCCCTTCGACCAATACAACCTACTGCGAAGACTACGATCCAGTGTGTCTCGCGTGTCAGGGGAGCTTTAACTCGTCCAGGGACACGAGGCCTGCGCAGTACTGCGTTGGCACGGATGGGTGCGTCTGTGTTGCGTTCTGTGAGTCCTTCCAGTATACAACCATCGTACCGATCAAGTACTGCACGACGCTCAACTCCTCAGAAGCCACGGGCATCGCGTTCGGCGACGCCGTCACCATCGTGAATTTGTGCTTTGTAGTCCCAACCGTAGGGTATTTGTTGTGGATGTGGCATCGGCGGAAGCGGAGACTAGCAAGGGAAGCAGCGTATCGTCACCGACCGCGAGCTCATGGGCCACTGCTGCCGCTCGTCGGTTGGACAGAATACTTCGCTGATCTGGTGGCTAAGGAGACGGCGGCGTTAGGAGCGGCTGGGGATGGTGGCAGTCAGGTGAGTAGCCCCACTACTGCGACGCAGAATGACGATGATGAGACCCAGAGGAGAGAAGAAGTGTCAGGTACCAACGCGTCGTCGAATACGCTCACAAACCTGCAAGTCGCGGCACTGTCGATCGAGTTTCACCATCCGCAGCATCCACTCACGAATGCAGGTCGACGCCATTCAAGTGCCGACAACACTAGAGCAGGAAGACTCGAGCAGACAAGCGAAGATGAGGTCGAGCCGCGTGAGACGCCGTATGGCCAGTTGATCGAGCGGCCGTTCTTGATGTAAAACGTGATGTATTGGAGAATGGGCCGTCAACAACATTAACTCTGCTCGAAATGAGTGGCAGGAACTCGATTGAGGACAGCATCAAAGAGATTCATACCGGTGTAGCATTTTCACTTCAACATTCAAAGGCATCTGCGACATGTGTCAAGTGCGTCATGTCTTGGAAAATCTGCACGTAGTTAACTTCTACTCAGTAGCCAAATGCCAACATCAATACAGCACACCCAACCGCCCAATCAGACGCGTCCTTTTCCGAAACCACTTTCCCTTTTGAACCCGAGGGAGAAAACGCGAAGAAGCTCGAGAATCGCCTTCACGTCGACGCGCCTTACGCCGCTTCTAGAGCTCTTCCGGGTCTCGTACCAGCTTCATCAGCTGCGCATAACGTCCATCGTCCCGTGGGGCGCGTTGTTCGCGTCGATTGCGACCTCCTAGCGCCGTCAGGAGCTCCAGAAGAAGACAAACTGGCTAATTTTTAACGTTGAAGTGTAATTCGGGATTAAACGGTACGGATTTCGCGCCACAAGCTCCATTTTAGCCATGGAGGCGGTGCGCAAGCGTCCCCAACGCTCCAAGCCCAAGAACAAGCCGCAGGAGAAGGATGCAGAGCAGAATCTCAGCGATGACGAGGAAAATATGACGATTCAGACGGCAATTGCCGAGTTAGACGCCATCCAGACGCCCGACACGACGGACACGGAGATTCAACGCAACGAGGAGGACCTTTTGGCCTTCTTACAGGACTCGGAGCTTTCTAGGGACCAGGAGCTGCTGGTAGCGGAAGGAGCGGGCTCGCAGCCGCCTAATAATCACAATGGAGACGGTGGGAAGAGCGAGGAGAAACAGACACGAGTTGCAGAACCAGAGGAGAAACACGCAGCTACAGGGAGTGAGTATGGCACAGGTGCAGAACAGGAGAGTGAAGGTACCGCCATGACGCCGGTGTTGATTCCAGTGATTCCTGGAGTTTCCACCCCTTGGGCTCCTGTTTTTGATGAGGACGATCACTTGACGAGTGGAAGTGTTCCGGAGCAGTTGCCATTGCAGCCGAAGCCCAGTGCTCCACCTGCGCCGCCTCCAGTTCGACCGTCGATGCCACATGCATTTCATGAGATCACCGTGCCTGCAGGGATTGATACAACAGCTCCATCCGCTCCGCCAGATTTAGATGACGACGACGACGTGGTGATGGCGGAGCACTCGAGGACTACGCCATCAGCACCATCATTGTCGCCCACCGCATCGAAAAAAATGCATCGAGTAGTTGCTTCCCCTCGGGATCCTGAGAGATTGAGCCCTGTGGTGAGAATGTCAGGGAAGACAATTGCTTCAGCAACGGTGGAAGGTGCAAGCGTGGCAGTGCGTAATTCTTTTGCCAAATCACGCCAAGTTGAAAAAGAAGCAGGACTTCACAATATATACCCAGCGATGCCTCGAGAAGCCAGTAGCGCGACAGGTTCCACTGCGCAGTTAAAGGAGGGGGTAGCAGAGGGAGCTCAGGCAAGTTACGAGCAGCTTCTCACGAAAAAGCACATTCGTGTCAAACTAGAGCCATTCGTCAATTACGAAATGAATTTGATGCGGGCTGAGGCGTCTCAAAAGCGCCAAGAAATGAAGATGCGTCACATTGAGACCAACAAGGGTGAGTTGTACGCGCGAGTAGAGCGCTACTTGTTTTCAGAGTACATTTTGCACAATGCAGCCTCGACGATGGACGAGTACAAACAAAAGATCGACGTACTCGTCAAGAAAGGTGAGAAATAATGTGTGCATTTGCTCTATTAGAGCAGTACTGACGCTTTTTGTGAGCAGTGTGGGCGCTGGAAAAGAAACGAGTATCGTCGTCTAAACGATGTGGTGACAATGTGGAAATTGAGCAACAGATGGAATTTCAAACCGCAAAGCTGGAGGCGCTTCAACTTGAAAAGTTGAAAACCCACCTGGATAAACTGCGGCAATTGCGAACGGTGGAAGCATCCATGCACACATTTGACCGCGCTATCGCGTACTTTCATGTGGAACAGTACCTTAATAGTGTGCTGCAAGAAACCAATCTCGTTGCGTTTTTGAACAAAATGAGCTCGTCGTGCGGCGGCGTAAGGGGAATTGACGATTTGGATCTCGTTCCTGAAGGTGCAAATTATTATGAAGCACTGCCGCAGGGCTCGCCCCTTGCTACGTCTGTGGATCACTTGAAATACTGCTTGGACGTGCTAATTTTCTTTGAGAAAAAGGTGACATTGGGAGAAGAGGGTGTATTTGGGCGTGTACCCCAGTCATTCTATCGTGGCGAGCTAGTTTGGCATAGCACGCATGCGAAGATGCATTACACTGCCGCAGGAGGGGCCGGCATGGAGCGTAAGATTAAATGCTACGCATGTGGCAGTTTGAATGCACCGATGAAAGCGAATCAGTGGTGCAAGTTGTGCGAAAGCTGCGATGTGGTGCTGTATCTCCCACCATCGTCCGTTTCAACGAAGACGAACGAGTGGTTTACGAGTGTTCTAAGATTTCGACAGTCACTGCAAAAGTGGATCTCAACATGTACGCAAAGCCTTTTGCGCACCAAATCGCTGCAAAACATGCCATATCTACTTATGCACGTGATGTATTTGCCCCGCATTTCAACCGACGCACGATCGTGGTTCCTCAGATATTTGCAGTTTCCACGTGCAATGGTGCGGACCGATGGATCACTCAGGAACGAATGGAGCGAAGATCTCGTGGATCACTACATTGCCATGCTTCATCTCGTATTCCATCCAGAAAAACTTCGAAGGATGTCGGTTATTGTTTCTAGTGGACCACCTAACGGAGCCGCGAAAAGTGCAGACGTGGGTATGGCGGATAGAAAAGGTTTGGTTTCTCCTGAGTGGGTTTTGCTGGAGAACCCCGAGATGCTAGACCGCTATTTTCTATCTGACGAGGATTTTGTGGCAGTACTGAACCAATTTCCCAACACGTTCGCTTTTGAGCAGTTGTTTCGGTGTACCTCCGACGTAAAAAAGTGTTTTAGTCGAGCTCTGACGCTGGTCCTAGAACTTACGCACAGCTTGAAGGCATTTCAAGAGTTTGAAAAATTCCCGACACGCATTGCTCAGCTTCTTGGGCAGTTGCTCGCTGATGCAGCGGAGCTCCCTGGATCCGGCCGACCCAATGAAGACAGGTTGAAAGGTGCAGTGATTTATCCGACGCTGTTCGACCAGCTATTTCTTACGAGTTTACACGGTTTGATGGCAACGGACTGCAATCGAGTGGCATGGAAGAGCTTGAACTTATTCCCTTTTGGTTCGTTGTCCGAACTAGCAAAGTGGGATGTTTTAGCTCTGCTTCTGTTCAACCTTCACAGTTTACCACTGGAGGCCAAAACTGCTTCTGGGTGGATGCAGTTCATTGGTAAACCAACGTCTCAAGGGGTCGATACAGGTGCTCTTGCTCGTCAGCATCTATATGATCTTATTGAAACGGACACCGAAAGCGCTATGCATTTGTTGAACGCTGTGGCTAGTCTTGCTGCGTCTTGTCGGTCGGGATCTTCGTCTGAGAGCAATTGCTTGGGCGAACGAAATGATCTGGTGTCTGTCGCGGTACACGAGCTGTTTATGGCTGGATACACCGTGGAGTCCTGTAAACAGGCTCTCGGCGGAAATGGTGAGCGTGCGGCAGGACCTCTCAGCATCATTTGTTTAGCGCACCCATGGGTTCTGTCGCTTCTGATCACATTGCTGTTCAAGTATCATGAATGTGCTGCGACGTGGATTCACGTGTTTGAAACTTTTCCGATTAATCGCTGGATGCCAACACCCCAGGATTTGCTCAATCTACAAGAATGGCTTCTGCTAGAGGACACTACCGCACCGCGGAGTGTGCTGGCCCGCTTTCTACTGGATCATATTAATTGGGAGTATGATGTGAAGCAACAGCGCCTGTTTACTGACGCAATGCTACACCGCCAGGTAGCTCTTATGGTAGCAGAAGCATTGGTGCTGTACAAGACACGACAAGAGCGGGCGAGTGACCCAGAGTCAGCTATTGTGCTGTCGGGGGAGGATCCCCGCAGAAACTTGAGGTGACGTCGATCGCCAAGTCGATTCGGCGGGCGTTGTGGCTAGGCGAAACAGTAGATTTCGAGAAGTGGTGCTGGAAACTGATGCTGAAGTTGAGATTTTACTCACCTAAGACGCATGAACCGCTACTCCCTCTTATCGATCTCCGTCACGACCGCTCGCGGGAGGCGTTGACTTTGCGTCGCTGGTTTGCTGGAGCCTCCGTATTACGGGTTCTCCCTTCTCGCAAAGTGTTTCCTTTCTACACGTCGCTTGAAGAGCAAGTATTGCGTTTTGGAGGTGGAGATAGTAACACACGTAAACTCATGGATAATGGCGTTGGTGAAAGCACTGGAGCCCCTATCCAGCAAGAAGGTCGAATGCTTCTCACACCGCACAATCCTAAAGTGACGGGCGGAAGAGGAGACATCGAATCTACTGTTGCAGCCACTGCAGCTCCACGCACGGAGCCTATTGTAGCTTATGTCA
Source organism: Phytophthora sansomeana (assembly GCA_032158285.1). Taxonomy (NCBI): domain Eukaryota; phylum Oomycota; class Peronosporomycetes; order Peronosporales; family Peronosporaceae; genus Phytophthora; species Phytophthora sansomeana. The sequence continues at coordinate 67,606 of JAPDHH010000206.1, forward strand.
TCTGTCAGATGACGACGTTTGTCTTCAGTGACCGACTTGATCGGTGGGAACCACTGTTGGTGTTGCTGAAAAGCGAGTTTTTCCCAGCGGTTATCAAGGTCCTTGACAATCTTTTCCCAATTCTGTCGCGCCTTGACAAGACCAAAGATTTTTCGTCGAAGCAGGTGGTAGTGGCAGCACCGCAAACAGAAAGTGAGAACGATTCGAAGACTGCAACTTCAAATAGCGAAGACGACGGAGAGACCATGTTATCCCCCGACGAAGTTGAGGCTGAGACTGAGACTGAATCACCAGTACAAAGTGGTGGTGTGCTAATGGAGATTGATAACGAGCTCGAAGTGTGTATGGCAGCGATGCACGCTCTATCTACCGATGAGTTGCTGAGTCTGTTGAAATCGTTGCACGAGTTCTCGTATATCAACACAGACGAACTGCATCGCATGCAAGAGGTTCTGAACAAGGGCTACATCGGAGGCTGGGAAACAACAGCAAAAGAGCGAATCTTGGCGAAGCTTCGTTTTGTGCGAGACTGCAGCCGTTATTTGCATCCTGTCGTCTTGCCTGCCCTCATCAATGAGTGCTTTCCGCAATCGAGCCCGATGTCTGTTACAACATCGGCTTTATTCCACGGAGCAATGTCATGGATTTCCTCGGCACTAGGTGGAGAAAACAGTTCGGGGGCTCTGTCGCCATCGGCTGCATCGTCGACTAGTGCTGCGTTATCCATCCGAAATTCTTCATTGACAGCCTCAACAACTTCTCTCGCTATGTTAGCTGGCAATGAGTATTCGCCGTCTACGAAGTCGTTATGTGCTTTGATTCAACGCTCTTTCGAGTATTCTGTCGACGACTTGTCACTAACAGAGTCGATGCGATTCTGGACGAAGGCGTTGCTACAAGTGCCATTTTGGTACGAGAATGCTGCGTTCCGACATGTTTTGGACACTATGCTGCATTGCAGTATGGAAAGCTCATACGAGTCAAATTATTCCCAAACGGAAGGCAGCGCAAAATCTGCTCAAGATATTTCTTCAGCCATGTTGTACCAGATTGTGGGCTTACTTGAATCAGCCTTTGAATCTTTCTGTGAGCGTGTTGCCAGACGAGAGGCTGACTCCAGACAACCAGAGAGTCAATTTCTTGAAAATGAGCCTGTTATAGTTCTGAGCTTCTTGCCTGCGATTGCTGCCTCGGCGACATTTGCTTCGATATTTGGTGGATCATTTGATGTGGCGCAATACGTCAGCGGTTGTCCATACTTGGCCCTATGGAGTTTGCTGGTTGAAACACGGAAGGAGGCTCCGCTATTTCTAACCATGGGTCAGCTTATGATTAAATACGAGCCGAAAACGATGAAAAAGTTGGAGAAGATGAAGAAAACTGAAGGGAGATTGGCGGCGGCACTTTCTGCTACACGAGATGGGAAAAGCTTAGACGACCAAGCGGAGGAAAATATTTACGAAGCCTCAAGCTCAGTGTCCCTTGCAGGCAATGCTTTCGAATTTGGTCATACTAGTCTGGACTCACTGTCTCAGTACAAGATCTACCGCTGGTGCAACTATTGTTTGGATCTACCCGAGACGGAGCCTACCCAAATTCTATACTGGCAGGTGTTTTTTGCACTGTATTTCGCAACTACCGGTGGATCTCACGTGTTTGGGCACCATTTCTTGGATCGTTCTGGGAGCCGAAGCGCTAAGCGTGTTCACTTGCGGAAGCATTTGCAGACTAAATTGCGGAAGTTGGTCAATTTCTGCTCCAACCAGGCCCAGGTCGTGCTAACTGCTACAAGTAATTCAGGTGCTAGTGTTTCAAGCGCTGTGGGCTCTGTTGCAGAGTTAAAGGAGCGGAGATACGCCCACTTCGTAGCTTTGTCACAGCTCTACACTGCAATGGATGCCTGGTTGGAAGAAAAAGATCCAAATCAGTGGCTGAGAGAAGAAGAGCTAACGGGTTTACCACGTCACTATGAGATTGAACGACTCAAAGATGTTCTTCGGCTGAGTGATGCATTGCTAAATTCTCATTCCGACGAGACGAGTTGGTCCGATTTGCCTTTGTGGACCAATTGGTGCGGTTTCGAGTTTACTGTGAGACGTACAACACCACAGGTGACTAGTACCAACGACAGTAGCACTGAGTCTTCGGTACCCTCATTGTCGACTCCACTTGCTACAGTTGGTGAAGACGATGACTTCGCATTTGTTGAAGAGGCCTCCGAGCTGGCAAGACGGCACAGTAGTTTCGGTGGTCTTGCTGGGCTAACCACCTTAAGCATTCGGCCTTTGCCACTAGTGGCGGAGTTGTGTGGACCAGCAAGCTTGACACAGCTGCCTACAGTATCTGTCGTCATTTCAACGGAGACGTGTGCTATTACACCATCCATCCCTCTAAATAAGGTGGGTTTGAAGGCGTTTGCCATGAAGTTTTCAGAGAATTTGTCTGTGTTAGTGGCGCTCGACTCTGAAATGATGGATAGTGTATCGCGACTATATATCAGCAAGGCAAGAACTGTGACACAAAGTCTTCCATGCGCAGAAGGTTCGAGCTGTCGCAGTCCCGCGGCGTTCCGCTTCGAGTTTTTGGAATGGATGATGGACTCGAGAATGGACGATGCTATCCAGTCGATCCGTGCGCAAGGAGAACGTTGTGATATGCGCTCTATGATAGTAACAAATGTGATGTCATCACTGAGCGAGCACAACCAAGATGACAATGCAGCGGCCTCTTCCAAATTGCCGCTATCAGCCGAGCAGTTCCTTCAACTTGATGGAGACGGATTTATGCTGTCACTTCAAATTCTGCTCATTGACCAAGTCGTGCGAACACTGGATTTAGAGCACCAAAAACTTCAGCACCAAAAGAAAACACTGGTAAGCGAGGCACCATTGGGAACTGTGAAAGACGATGCAAACGGAGAAGACAATAGCGAGGAAAATATCGTTGCGGCGGATAATACCACAGAAACTGAGAAGCTCACGCCTATGGAGGAGAATGAAAAGAACACAGAGCGTCTACATGACAAGGGATTAGAGTGGTTTCGCCTTCTCACTGAGCTGGACACGAAACTCTCACGCATGGTACCACCGTTGCGCGAGGCACTATGGCGTTCTATTAAGCAGCTGGGGCTGAGCTTTGTTTGTGTGGATGAACGTGAGACTTGCACACTTCTCCAACTTATGCTGGAAGATCCATCGCGCATTAATCTGCTGAGCGAGTGTTTCTTTCCGGCAGCGGCACCTTCGCGGTTTGTTGAGATGTTCGCAAAGCTCATGAGTGCTAGCAGTTCGACGAAGCTCTCGAGTGAAGAGAAGCTCACGTTGTTGCGCCGCTTCGATTTCCGTGCGTGGTTACAGACCAAAAGCCCGCAGACTCCTACAAAATTCGATAGGGACACTGTTTTGTGCATGATTCTGGGCGACATTAGCCACCAGTTTTCTGCAGACCGCACTTTGGTGGACACTGGTCGAAAGTCCAAAGACAGCAATGCTTCCCAGCACTTGGACGAAGTGCTCCGTGTGTACGCCAAGGTATTGCAACTAATTTGCTCTGCCCATCTGGAAGATCACGTAGACAAAATGGTGCACGCTCTGGTTGGTGTCCATGACGACTACCGGTTCCAATCGTCTATCGTCGGCAGCGGAGAGCCTGCTTCAACTACTGGCGAGGACGATGATGCCAGCTCCTCAGGTTTGGCGGCACTACCTCGTCCAGTAGATGCTGTGGTATGGGAAGCTCTTGTTGGTATTCCGTTGGCTGCCTGGAAAGAGCTGCCGCCTATGCAAATTGAGTCTTGCGTGACCTTCTTGAGCCAGCATATGACGTCTTTGCGGTGGCAAGGTGGGTTGTCTTCTGTTGGAAGCTCTACAGGAGGTGGTCTTAGCGGTGGCTGTGAGCTACTTCGGGTAAAACAAGCATCGAGTGCTCCATCTACTTCAACGGCAAAGTATCCTATCGTTTACTGGCAGCGTCTTGGCGTCCTCAAGAGTTTCCTGGATTTGTTTACTCTTTGCTGTCGTGTTGCCCCAGAACAACAGCAGTGGGAACTCATTACAGCATTTTTTGAGCCGCTGCTTTCGACTTTATACCAGCCAGCTACCAATACCGAAGGATCAGCTATTAGTGCACCATGGTCAGAGAAGGACACACTTTCCACGGGGACTACAATATGCTCGTGCTTCGTTGCTACATGTTCCGAGTATCTGAAGGGTCCGTCTGCAGGATTGCAGCAGCGAACAACTTTTGTGAGCAAGAGTGATGAAATGGCGCTGACTCAAACGGCAAAGTTATCGCAGATTTGGACTTTTTACCTGACGCTTCTTGTTCCACACGCACCCACCCACATCTGCAAACACTTTCATCAATTTGTGACGAGATTGGCGTGGGAGCACTGGTGTCTCACTCTGGAGATCGTGCAGCAAATGCGCGAGCTTGTTCAAACAGAAAAGCAGCAATTGACGGGTGTAGCGGGCGCCAGCGATCAAATGGTTCCCCCGTCGCACTCAACCTTGTCTCCATATCCTTTCGTCTCGTGGTTAGTGCGCGATGTCCTGTGCCGCACAACGTGGAAATCAACAGACTCGTGGCTTGAAGCGCAGAGCGAGGCTGTTTGCTCGTCATTTTTGCTGGAATTCGCGAAGCTGTGCCTGGAGCTGGTGTTGGACATGCCCCACTTTCAGGTGCAGTCGGGTCACGCAGCATCAACAAATGTGCTGCCACCGTACTTTGTGAATTTTATTAAACAACAGTCGGCTTTTTGGGTAAAATGGAAGATGACAACGGGCGATTTGGAAAGTCTGAAACAGTTTACTTTAGAGGCGCTAAAGGAACCCCTGGGGAGTCGAGCAAGTCCAAGAAACGGAGCAAGTATTATAGCCTCGTCTGGACCGTTCCCAGCTACACCATGCGCAGCAATGATGCAAGACGCGTTTACAAGACTTCAGCTAGTACTCCGGTTGTTGGGACAGATTACAACTTTGCATCACGACAAGCTTTCAAAGCGGGATAGTTTGGAGAGGGTGGGTCTCTTCCTAAAGCTTCTCTTTCGGGTGTTCGAGGTCAACGACCGGGGTGGTCTGGATGGCAACCGCTACAACTCTGAGTACGCTGCATGGCTGATGGTCCTATATGGATCTAGTTGCACAGCACTGTACGAAAAGCTTGACGAGATTGTACAAATTTACAAGCAAGATGCCGGCAAAGAGAATAGTGAATTGACCGCTGATGAGTCGAAGGAAGGCGTCTCCGAAGAAGATTTGACTGCCGCGGTGTCGGAGGTGCTACGATTCTGTAATCTGTCACTGGTGGAGGTGTTCTTTAAGCAGATGCAAAGTAGCCCAAAGGCCAGTGGAAGTTCCTCGTCATCCGCGTCAGGGAATAGTTCCCTCAACTGGAACAAGTGTGGCAACGTGGTGTTTGTGGAGATCGATGCTCTTGTGCGCGACTTCGCGTCGAGCCAGAAGGCGTTGCAGCAGCAAAGTTATCGAGACCGCTCTACTAGCAAGGAAGAGGATGCTAATGCGACAACCGTTTGTGCGACCAAATCTCCAGCCGAGTCTATCGGGACACCGCTCGGGAAGGTGCTGTGGAGTTTCCTGGCTTTCCGGGGTGGGGAACTTGCTTGTTTGGCTGCTTGTGGACGTGCTCTTGCATCGGTGCATGTGATGAGTCTGGTAGCGGAGAAGAGTATCGAGAAGTGGATCATCGAGGAACGTCGAGGCATGTGGGATGCGTTGTCGCTGCGGTTGCAAGTGCCAGAGCTGAGTGGTGAAGAGTTCGAGGCGGCGTGCTTGGAGCAGGGCAAGCTGCTGACGTTGCAAGTTCTTTTCTTGCAACAGCTTCGCCGATCGCCTGTGCTGACCGAGTCGTTGAGTCTCGCGTTATTAACGAAGCTCATGAATTGGATGGGACGAGCTCGTGTGGGTGGCAGCTCTCTAGCTCAGATGAAGTTGCTGTTTCTTGCTGCAGAGGTGACGAACTTTGTGTGCAAACCGCTTGCGGAGGTGTTACCTTCGACCCTGAAGAAGCAAATGCTTCGGCAGCTATGCGATCTCCTTCTTGAATTTGGCCATGCGCGTCGCAACAACGGCATTATGAAGGCGATTGGATTGGGTGGCTCGCTGCAGTACGGAGTCGAGTTTCATGTGTCTTGCTTGGCTGCTGGTATTTTCCTGCGACTGCAGACACGGAATGGCGCGCCACTACGAGTGGATGATCGCATTCCGTTCAAGATGACACGCACAACGGAAAAGCATGTACGATCTCTTGAGACCATGTTGCAGAGCAAAGATGCCTTTCAACTTGGACGTCGTGCCGACGCGTTGGCTGATTTTGCGCGAGATGCACGTCGAAGCCTCGCTGACCAAGATGAGTTTTTTGTGACGCTCTTCTCGAGTATGTATCCAGCTCAAGGGTGGCTGCTTGCCAAGTGCGTCCCGTAACGAAGAACTCCCTCCGAGGAAGGAGTGATTAGAAAGTAGCGTAGTAATTATGACCGGGAGACCAGGACCGAAAATGAACAACAAGTGGTGTTAAATTCAAGAGCTGGGTTCGAAGGACGTAGATGCAGGTTTGTTGGAAAGTAACTGAGAGCAGATCAATCACTGCTGGTTGTTGGCCGACGTATCCAGTACCCTTTTCATCCGTCGACAGACCGCTGTGAAAAGACGGAATTGGTTTGGGTTTGATCGACCAAGCGGCGAGTTGTTAGCTTCGTCGAAAGCCGTGCTCGGTTTGGGGCAGTCGAGATCAGCGTAGTTGTCCGTCATGCTGGACACGAAGACACTTCGCACACGCACCAATGCAAAGCGTTGATGGAACAATAGCAACGTAGCTGTTCCCCCGAAAAAGGTCGGAGAAATGATGTTGGAGCAGCATGAATGAAGGTGGCCATGCCTTCCAGCATTATGATGAGCAGGGCCATCTTGACCCGTGAAGCTTGCTGATCGCTGCTCTGACTCAGCGCAACATGGCTGCGGTGGTAATCCGCTTCAACTTGGGTAGAGTGCACGGTCGCCATCGTCTTAGTTTGCTCCTGCTACGATGAGAAGTACATATGGGTATGGCGTCAACTACTTTGATGTCGGCAAGACTTTGAAAAGAGAGAGTGAAGATGGTATAATAGGAAAGGTAAAAGGCAAAGCTTGCTCCTTGTCGCGTGGCATCTGCTGGCCGGGAAATAAGTACATGTAGCAAACTGAATAGAGGGCACTTGGACATTGAACAACACATACGGTTGTTTTCAGCATTGAGTCTACATATTACGAAGTAATAGCGTGCCCATCGAACAGAGTGCTCGAGGTACTGATGTTGTTCATGCCCAAGTGGTTGCGGCCTTACCCGACTCGACTTTGATTTGCAAAAGCAGCTTCGTGTCGATAGTAAACCTGCTACATGTAGGTGCAGATTAAACTTACGGCAGAGTTCTTCCAGCTGGACTATGATATCTTCCCATTCCAGCATTTGTACATTCACCTCTGCAGCTGAAAAGAGCCACCTGCTTCTCCTTATGTGAGCCCGTCAACAAGCAAAGCTCCATTTGGTCCGTTCGCCAGACTTTCAGTTCCTACAAGCACACTGAATCCGGACCAGGACAAGACAGCACAAGAGAGCCACTTGTCAAACTTACAGCTGAAGGAGACTCGTCCTTCCGACGTCGACTAACCTGGAGGAAGTACTCGTGGTCGACTTGTCCGGACAATTGGGTCGCGCAACCATGAAGTTGACGTCGTCCATGGAACTCAAGACGGACTTCAAGAACTTCCACTCGCCACCGGTAGGCGACCCAGATGTCCTCGCGACACACAACAGCGCTTCAATCACTCGAGATATCGAGAGTTCCGTCGTTGAGAACGGCGCCAGTAGATTGCTTTACAATGCAGAAATCTACGGCAGTCTACGCAAAGGAGGCGCAGTGGATTTCTTCTCCAGAGACTGCGTCGGACTCGTAGCTGCAACATTCGCGTCGACCTTTGCGATCGAGTGTCTAACCAGCGTTATCACGCCTATGATGAGCGAACATTTCGGTCTCAAGACGGCGGAACTCGCCGCTTCCCAACGACTCACGTCCATGCCGTTGGTCTCGTGCTTTTTCTTCGGACTGCTGTCGGACTGCTACCCGATTCTAGGATTTCGTCGCAAAGGGTACCTCATCATCGGCTTGGTCACTACGGTGGTTAGTTTCCTCGTCTTGTCTGGTCTGGACGGGTACATCGAGAATGTTGAAAAAGGAACTGCGGGGTCTGGATTGGCGGCTGCAGTGATCGCGTTTGCAGCACTGGCGAGCACTGGAAACATCCTCACGTATGTGTGCGTCCACACTCGAGTGCTTGAGCTGTCCCAACGTGAACCTTTGGGGATGCGAGGAGCTATCCAGGCGACATATTTGATCTTCCGGTGTGCAGTGTACATCGTCACGGACTCGATCAGCTACGTCATGTCGAACGCCGATGCTCGCCACTGCTTGAGGTTGTTGATTTTCAGTGTCGTGATCGCTCTCTCGATTCCGCTCGTGTGGAAGTTCTGGGAAGAAAAATACTATTCCTTGTCGACACCGATGAAAACTCGCGGCCAAATCTTGTGGAGGATCATGCAGCAGAAGGCGGTGTGGAGTATCTTGGTCTTCATGTGCTTTTTCACGTTGTTCACTGGTATCACGTTCACTGGTCCTAAAACCATCATCAGTGTGTGGGCTGGCGCTAGCGGAGACAACGTGTTCGTGCAGCAACTAATGTACTACGGGACCATGTTGGCGACTGTTGCAGTGTGGCGATACTACTTCATGAATCGGCCGTGGCGGACATTCTACGCCATGCCGACGGTTCTTCTCATCGTGCCGCAGTCGATCGTCGCGATTCTTGTGACTCAGGACATCCTTCGGGACCGGTACTTCTACCGCGTTATGACTATTTTCACCAGCATTTCAGGTGGAATCGGGTGGCTCGCGAGCATGGTTCCTCTGACCGAGATCATGCAAGAAGGCTCCGAAGGCGCCATGGTCGGCCTCACGTTGTCGCTTTACTTCCTGGTCGGTATTTTCGTGGAAACGAATTCGTTGGGCTTGTTCGACGGCACCAACTTCTACAACATCGCAGAGGTTGCAATGGATGTTCCTGACGCACGAGGAGATGTCCTCAAGGCGCTGATTCTTAACTACGGGATTAATGCGCTTGCGTTCATTGGACTCTTCTTTTTGCCGCGACAAAAGCTTGATACGCAGCAACTTCGGAGTTATGGAGGATACACCAAGTGTGCGAGCGCTGCGATCGTCACTTTTGCTGTGGTGCTCTTCTTGTACTCCATGACCATCACAGCCATGACCTTTATCCCGGCAACTTCATGCACTCGCATCACTGGTGGAACTGGTTGCTGAGCGTAGTTATAATTCCTGTAATTCATTAAATGTTGTCGTATCCATTTCTATCTACTGTTACCAGTTTTCAGGAACGTTTTGAGGTTTCCCATTTTTGGGATCTGCTGGCCACGAATTCCTTGCTTATCAACGGCACTTGCATTCGTCGAGTCCTGATTCCTCCAAAATCGGCATCAACTCGAGTTGGAGTTGTATTATTATCAACGAAAGCGTCGATGATAGTTCGGATCATGTGCATCACGAAGAAGCAGCTCATTTGTCAACTTGCATCGTCAAGTGAGCACGATGGACTTCAAGAATCTGCAGTCTCCAATCTTCGCGAATGAGTCCAACATCGATCTACTACAAGTACAAGGCCCGATGCATACACGCGATACCGAGATATCCGTCATGGAAACCGGAGCTGGTCAACCTCTCTACAACGCTGAAATCTACGGAGGACTACGCAAAGGTGGTGCAGTCAAGTTCTTCTCAAGGTACTGCTTCGGCATCGTGGCGGCCACTTTCTCGTCGACATTTGCAGTCGAGTGCGTCAACAGCTCCATTCAGCTCCTGCTACGGCAGCACTTCGGTCTCACACCGGCTCAGTTAGCTGCATCGCAGCGACTGACATCGATGCCATTGGTTTTGAGCTTCCTGTTCGGACTGCTGTCAGACTGCTACCCGATCATGGGTCTTCGTCGAAAAGGTTATACGCTAATGGGGTTGGCTACGACGGTGGTGAGTATCTGGTGTCTTGCCGGATTGAACGCGTTTGCCGAGTCGCTCAAGACTGGAACTGCTGGTTCGGGTCTCGCTGTGGCTGTCATTGCATTTGCAGCGTTCGCCAGCACGGGTAACATCATGATGTATGTCGGCATCCACACGCGTGTGATTGAACTGTCCCAACGAGAGCCATTGGGTCTTCGCGGCTCCATTCAAGCAACGTATCTGATCTTCCGCTGCGTCGTGTATATTATCACGGACGCTTGTGTGTACGCAGTGCAGCAGTCTGCAACGGCGACATCTTCGCACCAAACAACTGCGTTGGTGGTGTTTGGCTTTGTGATCGCACTGCCAACCCCCATCATTGTCAAGTTCTGGGAAGAGAAATGCTACTCGCTGCCGACGACGATGAAGACTCGCGGCCAGATCCTGTGGAAGATCATGCAGCAGAAGGCGGTGTGGAGTGTGCTGGTATTTCAGTGCTTCTTCACGCTTTTCAACCAGATTTCCTTCAGTGGACCGACGGTGATCGTGAGCGTGTGGTCCGGTGCCAGTGGAGACAATGTACTCGTGCAGCAGCTGATGTACTATGGCGTCACCATTGTGACGGTGCTAGTGTGGCGCTACTACTTCATGAATCGGCCGTGGCGCTCATTCTACGCGGCGTGTCCGGGACTTCTCATTGTGCCGAACGTGATCGTGGCAGTTCTTGTGACCCAGAACATCCTTCGAGACCGACTGTTCTATCGCATCATGAGCGTGTTTGGTACAATGTCGTTCGCCATTAGCTGGCTGGGCAGCATCATTCCGCTGACGGAGATCATCCAGGAAGGCTCGGAAGGTGCCATGGTGGGTCTCACGCTGTCGCTGTACTTCTTGGCCGGCATTTTCGTGCAGACCAACTCGGTGGGTCTTTTCGAGGGCAGCAACTTCTACGACATCGCCGGTGTGGCGGCCGACACTCCGGATGCACGATCAGATGTGCTTAAGGCGCTGCTTCTCAACTACGGCATCAACGCATTGGCATTTTTCGGTCTCTTCTTCTTGCCACGTCAAAAACTGGATACGCAGCAACTCCGAAGCTACGGCGGATACACCAAGTGTGCGAGCGGCGCCATCGTGACGTTCGCGTCGATTCTGTTCCTGTACTCGTTCGCGATTTCGATCATGACTTTCATCCCGGGAACTTCCTGTATTCAAATTAATGGAGGGTCAGGCTGCTAATACAAACATATTTTCTAAGCTTACATTATACATGTTTTCAGGTTTGGAGGTCTTGGGTGTTTAAAATGTTCGTGAATTATGAAGATGAAAGATGTAGAATTTATGTTTGCGAGTTAACAAGCGAGTTACGCTAATGGTGTAGCGTCCGAGAGTTTGTAGTTTTCAGCACTAGCGCTGTACCAAGTGCACGACATCGGATACGACAGCGTTCCCAGATCAGGGTCGATGTGCCAGCGCAGTAGCAGCTGATTAAAAGTCCGAACGATCTTGCGGGGCAAAAGTCTCGCAATGAGAAGCAGCACGACCGAACTTGCTTGATACACATGTTCACCGTAGAAAAGATAACCCGTGAGCAGCAACGCCTCAACTGTAGATCAGCGTTTATCCATGTACATCGTGTACGCAAAGTCGTCGCAATCATTGAACAATCTCGTGAACGGAACTCCCAGACAATTCTCTTCAAAGGATGTGAGTCGTTGCTTTGTTGGTTGCCCTCCAACTAATCCGGCGTTGCTGACTCGGTAGTGATACATCTGAGCGACTGGGTGGAACTTCTTGTACAATTTGAGTAGAAATGTGATGATAGCAGCTAAGAATCCGAGAGCTAGCGACGCCACAGCAACCACGAAAACCAAATTGTACGTGAAGACATAGCAGGAATCTTAAAGACCACAATATTTAGCTCCAAGTGTCGACGTTCGACGTAGCAACTGGCCGTTCTTATCACCGATGAAGGACAGTGATGTGAGTCGGTATGAGGATACTACAGCGCCCACGCCGATAGTAGCTGCAAGCAAAATGACTTCCCACGGGAGCCGAAAATCTCGATCGAGGACTTGTTCACCACTTCGAGCCTTGATGAGATTCACTGTTGCGTACGCGAATGCATAAAAGCACAACGAAAGATTGAGAACCGAGGCGGACGATAAAGTGCCAGTCGATAGTCCGAGGTAGTACATGTTGCGGAGTTGAAAGCGAGGTGATAGGTGATCTGAGCAAGGTAGAATGGCTGCATGCGGCCATTTTGGCAGCGATAGGCCCATATCTGAGCTAGAATCACTGACCATTTGCTTGACATCACTTGATACAGGTTGATGACTCCCATCAGGAGGATTTGAGCTACCACAACGCAGGGCAGCACGCTAAGTTCAACGGTATCAGCGTACCGACTGCGAAACACGCTAATGATCTGGTCAAGTCGTGTCGAATCCGTCGAGCTCAGGTCATTCGTGTACTCCCATTCCGAATTGTATTGGTTGCGGACGCAGACATCGCCCGTGGAGCAGACGGGTAGATCATCGGGGGATTGAAGTGTTAATCCGTAGCTTCGCCAGTGATTCAGGAACATGCACGTGTCTTCAACGTAAACGCCCGTTGTATTCATCGTACGAACGCGGCAGCCAGCGTAGTAGGACCGAAAAAGTGGCTGTGTGACTGTGGTGAGCCCGTAGATGGTTGGTTTTGTGGTAATATACCTGGAAATGGCAGGCAAACTGCTCCCAGAGAACTCGTAGGGGAACAATTTGAGGATATCGGGGACTACGGCCAACAAATCTTCTCCTTCAGTAGCGAGCGCTAACTTCTCTCCGATGATTCCTTCGTTCGGGATATCTGGTCTACAATCGGTGTAGTGTGGGAACGTGTTAATGTCAGCGACCGGCACTGAGGAATACTCGGAGCTTCCCTTCACCGACTGAAACCTGTGAAGACGTAAAAGAACACCAATATTCCATCGCGAAACACACTCGTCCTTCCTTTCGACAGCCACTTCGAGCTCACGTCTCATCTGAGGAGGAAGCGACAACCCCAAAGCGTTGATGACACCCAAAACTCCGTCTGGGCCACTCGCCAGCACGACATTAGGCGTTCCCCAGTCGTTTGTTCCAGTTGAGCAAACAGCACCATTCGTATCAAGTTCATCTGCAAGAGCAAGAGCTGCTGGCGTTAGTCGAGTGTAATTGTTGTTGGCCACAGCTTCAGTCGCTATGGCTTGCATGTCTTCGTACGCTGGTTTGCTTAGAATCGCGTCCGTCCCAAACGCACTCAATTGAATGAGCACTTTTCGACACGAACAGATACACCCAGTGCAACCTCCATGCATGACCGGGTCAAGTTGGCTGTAGGCAAAGTAGCTGTCCTTGGCTTCTATGAAGAAAGTCGCACTGGAAACGTATCCGGTCACTCCACACACGATGAGCAAGAGTAAAGGGGCAATCAAACATCTCCCACTCACAGCAAGTACTGCCTGTAGTGCGGAAGGGTGAAGGAATGATTTCCAGGAGCGAGAATTATCTTGGCGCTGTTTGTCCGCATAATACCGAGCTGCCCAAGATCCACTTCGTCCTATCTCTTTGTTCGGTTCTGGTTGACTGCCCATGTTACGTTGAGCACTAAAACCAAAAGTGAATGGAAATGCAGACTGAGGTCCCCTCAGATCGTCGGAAACAGAACCAGATCGTTAGAAAATGGGATCGTACTCGAACGCTGAGAGAAACGCAAGACAAGATCACAGTCATTTGCTGTTATCGTTTTTTTTAGAAGCATCGTCCGCCATGTAACTATTGCCGTTGCTGCTGTATATTTGTGATTCCTATCATTATTAGACCTTTTCAGTCCCAGGAAAAACACAATTAGATAAGATTGTCTGCAAATTCACCAACAATTACTTGGTGTTCTGTTCTGGGGTGAAACGCACCAGAGATACTAGGTAATGGCAACACGTTGTTGTTTCCGATATTTCATTCAAAAATACATACCATGATCAGTGCTCTCACGCGAGTGGCATCGCTTCCGATAGTTTGTAGTCCTTACCGCTGGCACTAAACCAAGTACACGACAAGGCATGTGATAATGTGCCAAGATCCAGTCGTAGTGCCAGCGAATGAAAAGTTGATTGAATGTGCGAATGATCTTCCTGGGCAGCAGTCGAGCGACAAGTAGCAGCACGACAGCGGTGGCTTGGTATAAATGCTCCCCGTAAAAGAGGTAACCAGTAAGCAGCACAACCTCCACCGTCGTACAGCGTTTGTTCATGTACGTGACGTAGGCAAAGTCGTCGCAATCTCGAAAAGTCTCGTGAATTGAACTCCAAGGCAGTTGTGCTCGAACGACGTCAGTTCTTGCTCCTTCGCCTCCCCTTTCAATGCTGCGGCGCTGTTGACGCGATATCGATTTGAGTGGCTACTTCGCAGACGCCTTTTACACAGCTTCAGCACGAAGGCGTATATGGGTATTTTCCGCGAAGACGACGGCAAGAGGAAGATGTCTTTTCCTGGAGAGGGAAGGTCATCCCAGACAAGGTCGATCGGACATACGAGGCAGTAACCAACGGAAACGTCCTCGGCCAAGTCTATATGCATGTGTAGGTGCCTTGGTTTTCCACCTGACACACGGGGCTGCAGGATGCAGTTTCCGGGACGGTGGGTTTTTCCCAACGCTAGGCCATGACCTGTACGAAGGAAGGATACGGCTGTGATGATCCCGAGTGACAGCGCAAATGTGGTAACCACGAATCCCAAGTTGACAGTGAAAACGTAGCACGAGTCTTTGTGTCCACAGTATTTGGCTCCACGCGTAGATGCTCGGCGTAAAAATTCTCCGTTCAAATCTCCGATAAATCACAACGAGGTGAATCAGACGACGATAGAATGGCTGCCACGCACCCAGTAGCAGTGAGTAGAATGACTTCCCACGGCAGTCGAAATTCTCGGTCAAGAACCTGCTCACCCGTGCGAGCTCGGATCATGTTAACGAGCGAGTAGCTAAACCCAAAAAACTCAGCGTGAGGTTGAGGATAGATGCCGACGACAGCGTTCCGGTTGACAGACCGAGGTAGTACATGTACATGTTGGAGTTGAAGGCGAAATGGTACATGACTTGCGCGAGATAAATGGGCTGCATGCGGCCGTTCTGGCATCGGTAGGCCCAAATTTGAGTGAGAAGCACGCTTCGCTTGTTCGACATCACCTACAACAAATAATAACAACAATATGTCACCAAGATTGGCATAGGCCTAGTATTTGTTCGAGAGCATCTTACCTGATAGAAGGTAACTATTCCCATGCAGAGAATTTGAGCCACCACAGCGCCCGGCAGCATGCTCAAGGCAACAGTATCTGCATATCGACTGCGAAACACACTGATGATCTGGTTGGCTCGAGTGGGGTCGGCTGTTGTGAAAGCGTTCGTGTATTCCCACACCGTATTGTACTTGTTGTGGACACACACGTCACCCGTCGAGCACACTGGTAAATCGTCGGGTGATTGCAATGTCAAACCATAGGAGCGCCAATGATCCAGAAATGTGCAGGTATCCTCGACGTACACACCCGTTGCATTTGACAACGCGAACTCGGCAACCTGCAAAATAAGACCGCATTAAAGGTTGCGCTACAGATATCAACCCGTAAATCGTCGCTTGGTAGAAATATACCGCGATACAACAGGAAGACTGCTGCTCTCAATCTCGTACGGGAACTGCTTCAAAATGTCTGGAACTAACGCCAACAAGTCTTCTCCGTTTGTTTCATACGCCAATTCGCCCTCGTTGGGGATATCTGGACGGCAGTCTCCGTAGTCAGGGTACGTATTGATATCTGCAACGGAAATAGTCAGCACTGTTCTTGATGGTCTGGAACCTGTGAAGACGCAACACTACGCCAAGGTTCCAGCGTGAATTGCACTCGTCTGTTTGTTCCATCGCCACTTCGAGTTCACGTTTCATCTGTGGAGCGAGGGACAACCCGAGTGTATTGACGACGCTGAGTATCCCCTGTGCGGTGCTTCCAATAGCAACATTAGGAGTTCCCCAGTCATTCACGGCTCCAACAGCGACAGAACACACTGCTCCATCTGCATCCAATTGATCTGCGAGTGCGATGGCTTCGGGGGTTAATTTGCTGTAGTCTCTGGCACTGTCGTCGTCTGCAGCAATTAATTGCGAGTTCTTGTACACTGCATACTAATGATGGCGTCACTGCCGAAAGCACTCAATTGAATAACACTTTTCGGCACAGTCGTGGCATCCTACACACATAATGGGGTCTCCTGTTGCGATTGCTGCAGTAAGCGGAATTAAATTCCGTGGGGGTGTCCAATTAGCCCAGGAGCCCTGATGATGAAGACCAACGAAGACAAGCAACCATATTGGCGACGGAGCAGCCGATGACGGTGGAAGCCAAGAGTCGCAAGGATGCGCGGACCCCAGACGAGCAACAGACTTGGTATCCAGTGCTGCTGGACTAGTTTGGAGAGGCTGATCAACGTGCGATCTTCTCGCGAAGAGACGCAGTTGCTGGATGAGGTGCAGCGGCTGCTGGAAGGACGATGCATGTGTAGGAAGCAGATAGCAGGGATAACCCAATTTGCGGGGAAAGCAACAAGCAGAAGTTTACGAAGAAGCAGCAGCTGACGATTGTCTTGCCCACCGATCTGGTGCCGGCAATTGACGACAGTTTACGTTCACCGCGTGCGAACATCGGCGAGGAGTGACTCAGAGGAACTTATTGGAGTTAAGCAGAGTGTGTGCAGCAGGGATAGTCCCTCGAGCGGATCCAGTATCATAGCCTGTACCGAACGAGAGGTAGCCAAAGAGAGGGTTCCAGCCCCCGGTATCAAGTCCCGGCACCGCGATTCGACCGCTTAGGAGAGATCTCTGCTGGACTAACCTTCGTGTAACGCAAGGAAAGTTGCTGAGGACCGCTTGCATATTTCGTGTCTAGTTGCATATCTAGTGCGGGTTTCAGTAGTTGCCCCCGGACACCGCTTCCCGCGCAGAAGCAGGACTGGTGCACCCTACACGTAAGGCCATAACGGACGCTGACGAACGATACGACCTGACGCACGTTAACTCGAGCTCACGAATACTGTGCAGAGCTTACTCTGCTTTGACGTTGCTGCTCTGCGTAATATTGAGCTCCCCAACTACTTGTTCGCGTTCTTTCTTCTGTCAGAGCGGATGTTGGTTCGTCCATGGTTATTTCAGAATGCCATGACGAGTGCTTCGTGACGAGCAGCAGATTAGTCTGCAAGCTACAAGAACTTGGATAAATGGCTTTCAAATTTAGGGTTGCCGTTGTACGAGATACTTTCGAGTTCGTCTCCTTCGTAAATGCCGTTAATAGTTGGGAAGCTGCAATTTCCGTCCTGGAGAACTTATCCACACGAAAAATATAGTTCCAACTGCGTGGTCGTCGCTTGGTCAGATCGTCAAGAGTATCTTCACATGGCTACAGCACATGGCTACAGCACATGGCTACACTAGCTACACTCTCCTCCAGCCAATCCTCGCTTTTCCTCATCTATCTCCCTCCAATCGCATCATTTCGTCTTGAATGGTGTGGACCCCACCTTATCAATCAAGGGATCCCTATAGTTCAAGTCAGTATCGAATCGGCCACGTAAGACGCACACAGCTCAGGTCGACGATGGCGCCCAAGCTTCTGGCGGTCCTGGCGACGCTGTTCGTGTGCTTCGCGGCCTCTGCCGCGGCCCAAGACGCGCCCATCCCCATCAAGGCGCACGCCAGCCACATCCTTGTGGACACGGAGGCCGAGGCCGACGCGCTGCACGCGCAGCTGGCCGAGGCCTCCAACCTCTTCCTCACGTTCGCGCAGCTCGCCAAGGAGCACAGCAAGTGTCCGTCCAGCCGCAAGGGCGGCGACCTGGGCACGTTCGGCCGCGGCCAGATGGTGCCCGAGTTCGACCAGGTGGCCTTCGAGGGCGAGATCGGCGTGGTGCACAAGGTGAAGACCCAGTTCGGGTGGCACTTGATGCTCATCTCCCGTCGACTGGACGGCACGGAAGAGCCGGACAAGTTCCGCGGCCTTAAAGATACTTTACTGAAGATTATGCCCTTCCTTGGACCTATTATCCTCATTGGTATCATGGCCATGGGAGCCCGAGGAACGCGCGGAGGCCCCCGCGCCCACGCGTACCATATCCTGGTCAAGTCGGAGGACGAGGCCGACAAATTGTTCAAGGAGATCGACGCCGCCGAGGACAAGAAGGCCAAGCTGTCGGAGCTCGCCAAGACGCACAGCACCTGTCCCTCGGGCAAGAAGGGGGAGACCTCGGCATGTTTGGCCGTGGAGAGATGGTGCCCCAGTTCGACAAGGTGGTGTTCGAGGAGGAGGTGGGCACGCTCACCAAGGTGCAGACGCAGTTTGGCTGGCACGTGCTGCTCTGCGTTGAGAGGCTGGGAGACAAGAAGTCCAAGTAGAGCGGGGAATATGAAACTTGAGGTCAATTGCGGCCTTGAGTTGTTATCACGAAGTGAGAGGTGGAAAAAGTGGTGAATGTGTTGTTGTTTTCATTTCAGAGGGAAGTTCGCGTTGGAGTTGTTTGGTTTCTCATTTGGTGTCTTTAGTACCAGCTTTTGGCGTATGGCTTCACAACTTTGCAAATGCCACGAGCAAGATTTTGCGAGTGTCATGCCTCTATTAAGCTTACACGTACTGGCTGAATGATGTTGCACTTATCTCTTGGCAGGGATACAGTGCAATGGACTGGAGTACTTTAGTCTGGCTGTTGCAAATCAAATCGCTTTCGGTTGCTAGTCATCAAAGTTGTGATGGAACTTCTCCACTTGTGAAACGTTCTTGAGAACAACTCCATGGTACAATTTCCTCCCTAAACAGCGGCACCATTTTGCTTGAACATGGAATTGTTTTGGTTTGCATTAAACAATCAAATCTGTACAGCTCAGCTGATCCACCAAAACGAAGTAACATCGCAAAGAAATAGACTTGGCTGCAATAATACGTGCTATTCCCATCCAGCCATCCTTGCCATTGCTTCCTCCGGTCACTTGCCAACTTGTTGCAGTCTCCCACAACAGCCAATACCCACTGCAGTCTCATAGATCGCGGTCCAGCTCGTCCTCGTCGTCCAGGTCGTTAAGCACGTCACCCATCCCCGAGCGATCCGTGACCAGCACTAAGTGCCAACCAAACTACAGCAACCACGTCAATCAACTACCCCCCCCCTGCAACATACCCATAACCCAACTCTAACTCACCTGCGTCTGCACTTTGTGGACTTCCCCCACGGAATCCTCAAAGGCCACCTTGTCAAACTCAGGCACCATCTGGCCACGACCGAACGACCCCAGATCTCCGCCTTTACGACTCGACGGACACTTGCTACGTTCTTTCGCGAGACGAGCGAAATCCGCTTCAAGGTCGTCCGACGCCTCAAACTCTTCCAAGATCTCGTCGCACTCTACCTCAGTCGGCACCAAGATGTGACTCGCTCGAGCCATGGGCTTTTCTGCCGCCATCACAGCTTCCGGACCGAAATCCAGCACATTCAAGACGGCAATCGCCAGCAACAAAGCCAGCAGCGTCGAGACCACGCGCTTCCGAAGCATCATAGGCATGTTCCCCAAAACGGTATGACTGTTCTATTTCTCAAAATAATACTTAGTGTACACAACATCAGATCGTACTTACCCGTTTCTTCCCTGTAGTTCATACAAATGCCAAGTCAGACGCCGTCCCACGCATTTGAGGGCGGGCTACTAATCGGTTTCTCTCCACTAATAATGATGAAGGCGCCGTCGGCGGAAGAGGTGCTGGCCCTGGTGAATGCGGCCACGAGGCCCGACGGGACCTTGGACCCGACCATTCACCAGCTGTTCGTGCAGCTCCAGGAGCAACACGCGCTCAACCAAGCGCGCGCCCAAGCCCAAGCCCAAGCTCAACATGCTGATTCGAATACAAGCCCCGTCCCGAATACTGGCCCCTCCGAGCCCAAGTCGAAGAAACCTACGGGACTCGAGTTATTGCCATTATCTGCAGCTGCAGGAAGCAATCGGGTCCGACTCTAATCCGGCTCTGGAAAGTGGCCCATCTACCTCGGAAGTTGCCGCAACTCCACAAAACACGGGACCTTCAATTATGAAACGGAAAAGTATCCCTTTGAGCATGAAAAAGGAGGCAATTCAATGGATAATGGGTCCGGGCAAAGGGATCCCGTCTCGTGCTGAAAAACACTTTGGAGCGCTCAATTGGGACGTGAGTGCGTCTTCGTTCCGTAAGTGGTGGAAGAATCGAGACAAGATTTTGGGCGACTCTGGCAGCAAGAAACGTATCAGTGGCGGAGGCCGGAAACCTTTCTTGGACGACTCGGAGGAGAAACTTTTGGTGGTCGTGATTCAAGAACGGGCCAAGAAGGACCGCGTCACGAGGAAATGGATCGCCAAGACAGCGCAGCACATGTTTCAGAGGTCGGACTCGACCTTTAAGGCCTCGGAGAACTGGGTCACCAAGTTCATTCGACGCAACGGACTCACGCTCAAACGCAGCTACGTCACGTACGAACCCCGAAATAAAGTAGAGCAGAAACGACAGAAACGAGCGCAGAATAATGGGGCGAGTGCACAAGCCTCGGTGACAACTGGAGCAGGCAACAAGCACGTTGACGGCAACGTCAAGTTAGAATTTCTCGATCTTTAGGTAATATTGACATTTCGTTTTTGATGTTGTGGTGTTGCAGTGCGGTTGTGTAGCAGAGCGCGGCAGGTTTGGTACTTTATGAAGGGTTTGACTTTTTGAGATCTCGGATGCGGCGATAACACTAATTACGCGAAAGGCTACGTCAGCAATTTTGTACTTCAGCATTTCAAATGCTGAATTCACTTTTTTTATTCTGTTTTGGTCTGTTGTATTTTTCAAAGTAGAGCACTTGCAGCTTTGATAGCAGCGGTTCAATTGGTGGCATGCGCTGTATATGGTAACTTTATTATGTTATGTATTGACTGGAGTTTTTGCTGTTTAGACATTCCCCGAGATGGTCAATTCTGTCTAATAACCAGTGGTTGAGCGATCGAACAGCAGCACAATTTCTCAGTTGCGTCTACGACGAACGTTGCACTTGGACGACTTGTTGGAGAATTGACGATACGTGTTGGTGCATTGTCCGGCCGTAAGCGAGTAAGTGCCTTCAATGACCTCGGAATTGACGGAAGTGAGGGTAACACGCACTTCACCAAGGTTTTCTCCGTTTGCTTTGGAGCTGTTGATCAGGAAGTAGTATGCACCGTCCAACATTTTTGCTGCTTGGCCATTAATACTGACGCTTTGAACCCCTACAAGCGTGTTCGTGGGCTGAACTGCGACCCAATAGCCATTACTACCCTCTTTGAGGCAGATCTTGATGGTTTCTGGGTTGGGGCAGTCCACAAACTCCCAGCGAATTTTGAGACGACTTGGGTCAGATCCTGTGACGGCTTTGAAGACAGTCGGAGACAGATCCAAGTCTCCGTACTTGCATTCCGGACACCGATCCACGATTTTGACGATGGCAGTTGCAGACTGATCAGCGCACTGCGAGTCGATGCACGAAACTTGAGCACAGCGACCACAATTGCCCAAGTTGTCCCACTGGACCTGGTTCAGCGCGGCGTAGTTCGAGGGTGCAATGCTGTTGTACGACATGAAGTTGCAATTGCCACCGCTAACTTGACCAAGCGTGTAGGCGGTGCCGTCGCCTTGAAAGTACTCGGCTGAAACGAATCCAACGCACAAGGCGAGGATGGCACCGAAGCAGGACGTGTTCACCATGGTGCTTTTCGAATGCTGGGTAGGATGTTGAAGCCAAAGTGAGGATCGGTGCAATGAAGAAGTCCCAAGAAAGGAGTGCTGGTCAGAACTACATCGACAGCCATTGCAAAGAGATCAAGTCGGAAACGTTGATTCCGCTAAACGGTGGCGGAACGTCGATATCTCACCGAAGACCTGCTTTATCTTGTCTGCATTATCCCGTTTCTGGGTTTTTCTTGTACGCAGTCACGTTCCAATGTTCATAAGAACGAGTGTGCATGTTACTTGACACATTCCTGGAAATCCATTTTTGAGGTAGCAAATTCTGAGCGGGGCAAGTCGCGTGGGAGCTAATTCCAGAGAACTTTGGAAATCAAATCATTCACGCGTCGACCTACACTTGGTAAATGGGAAGTTGCTTTGGAGTCTTCCCGAGATGATCAACAACCACAGTGCTACTTTTACTTTAGCATTTTGTCAACAATACCAAAGCTAGCCGAGTCTTTTCTGAAATGGTCGTTGGAGGTGGAGAACATGCATTGTGGCACGTCTGCTTCTCCTTCATCTCACCCAGCGGCTCTATTTATCCTATCAAGCTAAAGAACTTGGGAATAATTCAACAAACGTAGGAACTCATTCAACGGTTTACTACTACGTGGATAAACTTTTCATCCGAACAAACTACGAGCAATTTTGGTTTGAACTATCGTGTCGCTGTTGACCGTGCACATATCAGTGAATTTAGTCGCGACGGCTTCGCACGCGGCACTTGGGCGAACTCGTAGTAGGAGTTGCTGTTGTTGAAGTCGGTGTGGCCGTAGTAGCAGTGGGTGTGGCTGTGGTGGACACTGGGGTTGGGGCGGCTGTAGTGCTAGTAGGAGCTGCTGCGGTCTCCTCCATGTAAGAGCTGTCTGCTTCTTCTGCGGCACTACTTCCCTGCGTCTGAGTAGCCGAAGTTGATGTCGGTGTAGCGGTGGTGGTCGCTGGAGCTTCGGTAGTGGACGTTGGTGCAGCAGTGGTGGACGTTGGTGCAGCTGTGGTGGACGCTGGAGTAGCTGTGGAGGATGTTGGTGTAGCTGTGGTGGACGCTGGAGCAGTTGTGGTTGTTGTTGTTGTGGTCTGACTGCTCGTCTGGCTGCTGCTGCTCGCAGTGAACTGCTGGTTGGTGTCCACGCACTCTCCGGCCGTGAGTGAGTACGTTCCTTCGACCGTCTGGCCCTCAATGGACGTGATCGACACGCTCACTGCCGTGAGATCAACTTCGCTGGTGCTTTCAATCAGGTAGTAGTAGGCGCTGTCCACCATCGTGGTCGACTCGCCGTTGATCGTCACCGTCTCGACGCCGACCAATGTGTTGGTGGGCTGCACGGCCACGTAGTATCCGTTGCTGCCCGTTTTGAGGCACACCTCGATGGTGCCCGGACTTGGGCAGTCGACGAACCGCCAGCGGATCGTCAGCCGACTGGGGTCCGAGCCCGTGATGTTGGTGAACACCGTCGGGGACAGGTCCAAGTCGCCGGAGCTGCACTCGGGACATCGGTCCAAAATCTGCACGATCGCCGTCGTCGTCTGGTCCGCGCATTGGTCGTCGATGCAGGACACCTCGGCGCAGCGGCCGCAGTTGGCCAGGTCGTCCCATTGGTCGTTGTTGAGCGCGGCGTAGTTGGTGGAGGCGGTCGGGATGGCCGACATGAAGTTGCAATTACCACTGCTGACATCGCCGAGCGTGTAGCTGGTGCCGTCGCCTTCGTAGTATTCGGCCGAGGCGGTGACGGCAGCGGTGACGCCCAACGCTGCAAGTGTGCGGAGGTGCAGAGTGCTGACCATTGTCGAGGACTGTCGGGTGGGTGGTCAATTGAGAAATGGTCGACCGCCATGCTCGCCACGCGAAAGGAGACCGAGAGACCGTGGTCAGTGTATTCAACGGCTGGCGAGGTGTCCTGCCAGTCTGCTCCACGCATTCGGCATGCTCGATCTTCATCTATCCGAGACCGAGGTGCCGAGCAACTCGCGCGCCCAGTTCTTGGATGCCAGCTGCGGACGTCGGAGGTTTCGGGCCGAAACCTCCGGCATCCTGAATAGCGTCGGCGCTAGCGAAAGTGGTGGATATCGGCGCAAAGCTGTCTGATGTTCGCTGCATCAGATCAAAGACGCCGCAGATGGCGATGCACGACATGAATGCGCCGCGGGCTTCATGGCGCCACGGCCAGCTGGGACCTTCGACAGTCTCCGCTGCCGCGGTCTGGCCAGTCAGGTATCTGCTAGACGAGCATGTGGCGGCCAAGCAAACCGAGGACCGTTGCAACGACGGCAGGAAGGACAGACCGAGGCTGAACGTTTGAGTAGGATGAACGTGGACAAGAGTCTATTAGATAGAGCCCCTCCGAACGGACGAGGGCTACGAACACACGAAGCGAGGACGCAACGCTCGACTTGAACGGATACTATGGACAAACAGACGGGTGGTAGCACCTAGTTGCGGTGGCGACGGCCACTACGCATGCGGCACTTGGACGTGTCGCCAGACGGATTGGGGGCGGTTGTGGCCTCGGGTGTGGCTGAGGTTGCCTCGGGTGCAGCAGGAGTTTCTTCGGGTGTGGCTGTGGTCACCTCCGGGGTGGCCGTCGTAGCTTCAGGAGTAGCGGTCGTGTCGATCGGCGCAATGGTAGCGCCCGACGAAGTCTCGTCCTGTGTGGTGTCGCCCGACTGCGACGTCTGGCTGACCTGCGAGTTGTCGTCCTCGGTCTGGGAGCTCTGGCCCTCTTGCGAGTTGCCATCTCCCTGCCCGTACGAGCCTTGGTCGGATGCGCTGCTGCTCTCCGTCTGAGTCGGAGCCGTGGTGGACGGAGTGGCCGTCGTAGCCGCTGGTGCAGCAGTTGTAGCAGTCGGAGTGGCCGTCGTAGCCTTCGGTGCGGCAGTCGTCGGCGCCGAAGTCTGCGAAGTCTGAGTGGTAGAGCCGCTGCCGAACTGCTTTTTGGTATCCTCGCACTTGCCCGCCGTGAGTGAGTACGTGCCGGAGATCTCGTCGCCGTTGATTGAGGTGATGGCCACCTTCACGGCCGAGAGATCAGCACCCGATGATGTCGAAACGTAATAGTAGGCGCCGTCCAGCATGGTCGTGGCCGCGCCGTTGACCGTGACGCTCTTGACTCCGACCACGCCGTTCGTGGGCTGCACGGCGATCCAGTTGCTGTTGCTGCCCTCCTTCAGACACACCTGCACGGTGCCCGGTGCGGGGCAGTCCACGAAGCGCCACCGCACCGTGAGACGGTTGGGGTCCAGGCCCGTGATCTCCTTGTACACGGTCGGCGACAGGTCGAGCGCGCCGTGCGCGCACTCCGGACAGCGGTCGAGCACCTGCACGACGGCCGTCTTGTTCTGCACGGTGCACTGCTCGTCGATGCAGGACACCTCGATGCAGCGTCCGCAGTTGCCGAGGGTGTCCCATTGGGCTTGGTTCAGGGCCACGTAGTTGGTGGACGCCGACGGGATCGCGGACATGAAGTTGCAGTTTCCGCTGCTGACCTGGCCCAGCGTGTAGCTCGTGCCATCGCCTTCAAAGTACTCGTCCGCTGCGGAGGCGAACGCCGCGGTGGCGCCCAACAGAGCGACTGCGAAGCTGAAAGCCCGGGCCATGATACTGAACTGCGGAGTCGGACTTGCTTGGGGAAATGGAAAATGAGCAGCTCAGGAGGCGAAGCAGCCACTGCCAGTGGCATCACGTCTGCTGTTGCCGTCCAGAGGGCGCTTGTGGCGGCTGGAGCAAGATTTGCGCGATGTGCACCGGACGCCACACGGACAGCGAGCACCTGGTTCACGGGCAGCACAATCGATCGATGCGTCATCGTTTCTTTGGCCTTTAACGAGGCCTGTTCAACCGTTGCCGCGAGCGTCTCCATTACATGTACGAGGCGGAGACTTGACATCCAACGCCTCTGCAGTGGCAAGCGGACGCGGACCTCCGTGCGCGTTTAACGCGCGCCGTCTTCGTTCGGACCACGTGGAGTGTCGAGCCACCGGCGTCTGCTCCGGCCGACCAGCACGACGACGATCAAGTTGATAGCCGTCCCAGCTGATCCACCAACCACCTGGACGGACATCTCGGCGGGAACCAGAGTTGACGTGCGGCGGACTTGATGCAAGTCTCAGATCACGGGCGCCCCTGACGATACCAGTGGTGCCAGCCGGTTTCGAGCAACGACGCGAGTCAGTCAAGGGGTGGGACGTAAGTTCAGTTCGCTCGTCGACAAGGTCTCCTCTGTCAACCCTCGTGCTTTGAAACGAGCGGCCACTGCACGGCGTGGACTACAGATGGCCGCATTGGAGGAGAGGATGGCAAGTCAACATCTTTGCGGCACAGACGACTGCCGCAGCTGGAGGGTGCGCCCGCTGCGTGGTCTGACCGACCGACGCCAACTGGTGCTAACGGCGGCATTGCACCAAGTCGTTGCGCGTACAGGAGGAGATGCCCATCAATGCGCTTCAACTTGGTCATTGTGAAGGCCATCAAACAGTAAAAACGAACACTTGATATTCACTTCATAGCTGAGGTCTACAGCTCATTGCACTTGCCACGCATGCTCTAGAATGTAGGCTTCCTTGAGCCCCGCCTAAAACTGCTTCTTAGTGTCGACGCACTCGCCGATCTTCATCGAGTACGTGCCCGACACGACCTTGCCGTCCACCGACGTGACGTCCACCTTGAGCTTATCGAACGGCACCTTGTCGCCGCTCTGAATGTAAAAGTAGTAGCCGCTGTCCAGCATCGTGGCGGCCTTGCCGTTGATCGCCACGCCTTTGACGGCGGTGCGCGCGTTCGTGGGCTGGATGGCGACCCACCACGAGTTGCTGCCCTGTTTGAGGCACACCTTGACGGTGCCCGGATTCGGGCAGTCGACGTACTTCCAGCCGATTTTGATGCGGCCTGGGTTGTAGCCCACGATCTTGGTCAGCGCACTGGGCGACATGTCCAGGTCGCCGTACTTGCACCCGGGGCAGCGGTCCACGACCTGCAGCGTGACGGACGTGTTCTTGTTCTTGCACTTGCTGTCGATGCACGTCGCCTCGATGCATTGGCCGCAGTGGGTCTGGCTGTCCCATTGTGCCTGGTTCACGGCCACGTAGTTGGTCGACGCTTGACTCCACGACGACATGAAGGCGCAGTTACCCATGCCGACGGCGCTCAAGTCGTACGGAGTGCCATCGCCCTGGAAGTACGTCTGTCCGGCGGAAGCGGCCGTGACGCCCAGAGCCAAAAGCGCGGAGTACTGGAGAATGGCCACCATCGTTGTCCTGGTCGTTTGAAGTCGAGTTGGAAAGTGAGCGCTCTGGAAGACTTCACGCGGCAGCGGAAAGGAGAGGGCGGCGAGCAGCACCGACCTGTGCACGTGCACGTGCACGTCGCTGCCAGCCCAGCTCAAGGAACGACCAGGGATGTGTCCCCGCGATGTCACGCTACAAGAGTGAAAACGGCCCCCGTCAACACCAACACCCTCTGCGCGTTCGAACAGCCAATCTGTTGGATGGTGTAGGCTATCGAGGGCACTGAAATTGGCTCGGGTTCTCCCTGTGTTGCCTCTTTCGAGAGCGCTACAGGTCAAATCGCGTGCTTGATGGTCGAATTGCATTAGCGCTAGCAAAAAGCCAAGCGGCGGTGGACTGTGCGGAAGCTGCAGCTTGGGCTGGGCATTGTTGCAACCTCCAAACTGCAGGTGTCAATGCGCTGACATCGCTAGATGTTGTAGGCATACCTAGATACATGTATGAGAAATCGAGCTCCATGTATTCACCAGATGCAAAAGAGGTAGAAATGCCGCTGACCAATTTGCCACATGCAATTGCGTCTTATGCTGTAGAGAGGGCCTGTTAAGGCAACACGACGGAGGCACATTGCTGTTCGCAAGACTCACTTCAATGCTCAAACGGATTAGCACAATATGGTTTTGATTCTAGTTCTCCTCTTACGACACTACAGCACAAACACACACACGAAAGACTGCAACAGCGGATGGAAGTCATAGGTCCTTCGCACCACGCCGGTCGGTCGATTGATCTACAACAGACCGAAGGCCTGTCTCCGGTCGGGAGTGTTCTGCACGTCGAAAGACTGCACGCTCACCATGGACGGAGCCTCCATGTCTCGAGCCTTCTCCTCCTGGATGTTCTTCTTCTTGGCAATCACCACGACGACAACGAGAGCCACACAGCCGACACCTCCCAACGTAGCGAGGCCGATGATCCAGCCGTTGGTGCCGCTTGATCCCTCTTCGGACTTGGTGTTGGCCTTCTGAGTGTCATCGCCGGCAGCTTGGCTGTCCGGGGTCTGCTCAGTGTTGGTCGACGGAGCGGCGGTGGTGGCTGCAGGCAACTCCTGCTGCGTCTGCTGCTGGGTCTGCTCCTGTTGCTCAGTCGAGTCGTCGGTGGTCGGAGTGCTGGTATCACTGCTGCTAGAAGTCACCTTGGACGGCTTCTTGGTCGTCTCCGGGGCCACCGTGGCGGTCACGTTCAAAAGCTGCTGGAACGTTTGGTTCTCGTCATCTCCACTAGCGGATTCCGAGTCCTGTGTGTATGAAGATTCCGGAACAGTCGTCACAGGAGCAGTCGTCACAGGAGCAGTAGTTAACGGAGCAGTAGTTGACGGAGCAGTAGTTGGCGGGGCAGTAGTTGAAGGCGCAGCGGTGGCAATGGGCGCAGTCGTGGAAGGGGGCATCGTGGTCGGCGTTGCAGTTGTAGACACAGGAAAAGTGGTGGGTAAGCTCTCTTGTTGTTCAGAAGGCGGGGCAGTAGTAGCAGGACGCACCGTGGTGGGGGAAGGCGTCTGCGTTGTAGGAGCCGGAGTCTCCGTAGGCGTTGGCGTCGGGGAAGGCGTTGGTGACGGCGTGGGTGACGGCGTGGGCGAAGGCGTCGGAGCCTGTGTCGGGGGTGCTGTCGTCTGGGCTGCTGTAGTCGGCGTCGGGCTCGTGTACGTCGGCGTCTTCTGCGAGGTCTGTTGGGACGACCCGCCCGAGTTGGGGAACTGGTTGGCGCCTTCCGTGCACGAGTCAGCCGTGAGCGACACGGTGTCTTCGATCGAGTTGCCGTTCACGTCCGTCATGGAGATCGTGATGCTGGTGAGGTCCGTTTGGGTCTGACTGGCTCCGTCCAGCAAGTAGTAGTAGGCCGACCCGAGCATGGTCGTGTCCTGGCCGTTGATCTGCAGGCTCTTGACGCCGGTCGCCACGTTCGTGGGCTGCACCGCCGTCCAGTAGTTGTTGCTGCCGCCTTTGAGGCAGTAGTTGACGTTGCCCGACACGGGGCAGTCCACGAACTTCCACTTGATGGTGTACCGGGACGGCGTCGAGCCGGTCAACGCCGTGAACACGGTCGGGGACAGGTCCAAGTCTCCGTACGCGCACTCAGGACACCGGTCCAGGAGCTGCACCACGATGGACTTGGTCTGGTCGGCACACCGGTCGTCGGCGCACGACACCTCGGCGCAGCGGCCGCAGTTCTGGAGACCGTCCCATTGCTTGTCGTTCAGCGCGGCGTAGTCCGTCGTGGCAAAGTCCATTGCCGACATCATGTTGCAATTGCCCGCACTCGACTGGCCCAGCGTGTACGCGGTGCCGTCACCTGTGAAGTACTCGTCGGCATGCACCACCGCCAAGGTGGCTGTCGCAGCGAGGACCGAGAACGCCTTCATGCTATAAATTGTGTTCGACACGAAGTGTAGGGTGGACCGAAGAGGTGTCGGGCGGTCGACGCGAATGGAGTCCCGACCGGTCGAGGTGTGTGTCAATTGCGCGACGGACGGCAAAAGCGGGAATGGATGAACGACCCAAGACGACAGACAGAGTAGAGGCAGAGGGCTCCGCTGTTGTGCCCGTCTGAAGTGAGGAAGGTGTCATAAGGATCGTCTTGGGTCGGCTGGACAGGCAGGGCCCAGCTGGGGGCGCGGACCCATACTGTCGGGGCAGAAAGCGGTCCCCCACACGACGGCGCTCCGTACCGAAAACTCTGAACGGCGAAAGTAGGAGGTGGAGGTGGTGTGTTGCGGTGCAGCGGCCTGTCGAGCATGAAACATCGCTCCGTCCACCGCTCGAAACCGAAATCCAGGGAACGATCGCTGGAAATGCCACTACGACACGAACGCGGGGTGTCCGTCGGTGGGGCGATTGCTTCGTGGGCCCGAGCAGGTTAACCCACGCCATGGCGAGTCCATGCGCAGTCACGACTGTCCATGTGGTGCTCTCTGCGTGGGGGGCACAACAGGCACATCGGAGCGGACACTCGTCACGAAACTCTGACTCCTCATTTGGACTGACTTGTTGCCGCGATATCAAGTGATGGTCGCCGCTATTGTATCCATCGGGCTTCAGCGCGATTGCTAAAGTGCGGGGCCAGCAGATGGAGAAGACGCACCGTCCGTACGGCCACAGGAGTCACGTTATCCTCCAGCAGATGCTGGCGCTGACATGCGCGGCCAAGTGTCGACAAGAAGATCGCAAATCCAACTCGCTGACGAGGCTGTGGCCGTCACACGAACAGCTCAACGCGTCGTCTGCTCGTTCGGCCTTGGACGTTGAAGAAGCAATGGACAGGAACAGACAACCATGTTGAAGACATTTATCAGGTGCTACACCTACCTAGCACGTTGCTGGTTTCCTTACATGGGGCAGTTGACAGTTCCGGTGCTGCCAACGACCTCCGTGTTCTTGGTCGGCCATTGCTCGATAGTCTCTTTCGCGCCAGCCGTACCCGACTGCTGAGTAGGCTCGGTCTCCGCGTCTTCACCC
Organism: Phytophthora sansomeana; assembly: GCA_032158285.1. Classification (NCBI taxonomy): domain Eukaryota; phylum Oomycota; class Peronosporomycetes; order Peronosporales; family Peronosporaceae; genus Phytophthora; species Phytophthora sansomeana. The sequence continues at coordinate 98,220 of JAPDHH010000206.1, forward strand.
ACCGCACTCGAGTTTTGTTTGACCGTCTTGTCCTCGTCGTCCTGCATTGTAGAGCTCGACGCGGACGTAGAGGCCATCGTCTTAGTGTTAGTGTTGCTGTCTACGTCTTGGTTCACGTTACCACTGCTCGAGAAGTTCGTGTCCTGCTCGTACGTCTGGTTTGCATCGTCTTCACCCGAGGAGCTAGAGTCTTCAGAAGCTGGGTTGCTGCCCGACTGCTGTGTAGGGGCAGTCGTCGAAGGAACACCCGTCGCCGTGGGCAGCACTGTCGACTCCGTGGTCTCGCCATCGCCACTTGTCGAACCTGATTGCTGCTGGGTAATTTGAGAGTCGTCGCCTTCACTCGTAGATCCCGAGACCGAGAAGGAGCTGTCCTCAGTTGGGGCAACCGTGGCAGGACCGTCCGGTGCATAAGTTGAGTTGCGGGTCTCGCCTTCTTCACTTGCCATCGTCGATTGTTGCTGGATGCCACCAGACTCGGTCGAGGAGCTCGATTGCTGAGTATTGGGGTAGTTCGTCGCGGGGGTGGTCGTCGATGTCTCGGTCTCTCCATTCTCAGAGGTTGAGTTCTGATCAGCCGAGCCTTGACTCTCGTCGTTTTCACTTGTAGACCCTGAGAGAGACTCGGTTTGCTGAGTCTGCTCAATATCACTCGCAGAGTCCGAACCCTCCGCCTGGCCCGCTCCGGTTGACGAGTTTGTGCCTTGTTGCGTGGTATCCTCTCCACTCAGAGAGCCAATGTCCGGTTGAGCTGCTTGGGTAACGACCTCATCGTTTGATGAGCCCGACGACTGCGAGGTTGATATAGGGGTCGTCGTAGTAGGGACGGACGGTGACTTCGGTGCCATCGTTGTTGACACCGGCGTCATAGTGGTTGATAAAGGGGCCACAGTCTGTTGCTTCTTCGAGGGGGAGGCGGTGGTGACAGTCGGCGTCAAAGTGGTGGCGATCGGGGCGTGCGTCGGCGAAATGGTTGGGGCCACCGAAGTCGGTTTTGGTGTTTTCGGAGCCGCAGTGGCAGGTGCCGACGTGTTGGCTGCAGGCGCTGACGTCTTCGGACTCGCCGTTGTAGGCGTCGGTGATGAACCACCCGAAGACGAAGGGAACTGGCTGCTACCCTTCGTGCACGAACCAGCAGAAAGCGACAAGGTGTCCTTCATCGACACGTCGTTCAAATCGGTCAGTGACACCGTCACACTCGACAGGTCCGCCACCGCCGAACCCGAGCCGTCCAACAGATAGTAGTAAGCTCCGTCCAGCATCTTCGTCGCCTTGCCGTTGATCTGGAGACTCGTGATACCCGTAGCCCCATTCGTGGGTTGAATGGCCGTCCAGTAGTTGTTGCTGCCTCCTTTGAGGCAGTAGTTGACGTTGCTTGGCACGGGGCAGTCCACGAACTTCCACTTGATGGTGTACCGGGACGGATCGGAGCCCGTGAGCGTCTTGAACATGGTCGGGGACAGGTCCAAGTCGCCGTGCTTGCACTCAGGACAGCGATCCAGGAGCTGCACCACGACGGACTTGGTCTTGTCGGAGCAGCGCGAGTCGGCGCACGATACCTCGGCGCACCGGCCGCAGTTCTGGAGTCCGTTCCACTGGTCGTTGTTGAGCGCGGCGTAGTCGGTGGTGGCGAAGCTGAGCGCCGACATCATGTTGCAATTGCCGGAGCTGGTGTCGCCGAGGGTGTACGCAGTACCGTCGCCGGTGAAGTACTCGTCAGCATCAGCGCTGGGTAAGATTGAAGTGTGCCAAGATTGTTGGGCGTCTCAATTGACAATTATGAAGTGAACACTCTCAGAGATTGATTGTATCTAAAGCTACCGCCAAAGTGCCCTGTTGGCCTTCAAACACACTAGCATTTCCAGCGTCGCTGGGCTCATACTGCGACGCTGCTCACTCAAGACCAGTTTGGAGTGCGAGAACAGGCGTTCACACAGGTTCGAGGTCGGTGGAACAAACGAAGTGTCACTGTAGATGTCTGCTTGGCGGCCACAGGTACGTCGTCTCTTCAATGCCTCCTCAGCAAAGGATACTTCGAGGTCATTTGCAGGAGCTGTTGCAGTGTTGTCAGGTGTGACAGGTGGTTTGATGAACCCCGCACAAGCCGTTTTTCTGCTGCAGTCAGCTTCCCTCCGCCTTGCAGCTTGAGCAAACCGTCCTCGAAAGCAGGATTGTTGATGATTGCAGCCTTCGGGGAAAGGTAGGAGGACGTCACAGGAAAATTAACCACGACGTGGTCGAACATGGCTCGAACTTGCGCCATAGTCACGGCCTCATCTTGCAGTTTCTTAGTCACAGAGTCTAGCCGGTGCATATCTTTCAGCAGCGAAGTGGCCGCAACCGCTTCAGCCGCCGACAGCATAAACTCATGGGCGCCGTACTTGACCGCAGCAGCATCGTCCATAAGGCGAAGAGAGGGCAGAAGCTTGACGCACCTCTTCAGCATACTGTAGGAGCTGATCCAGCGCGCATCGTTCCGGATCTTGGCAACCTTTCGCGAATTTTCGCCTCCACACTTGCCATCAGCGTGAACATCTTTGCCTTCAGTGTTTTGCGCGTGATAGACTTCAGTTTCGAGTATTGTGCGTTCTACTCGAACTTTCCAAGGTCGATTGGTTGAATCGACCGAGCACAAATCGCCGACAAATCGCCCAAATACTAAATTCTCTTGATCTCACTATCTGCTAGTCTAAGTGCGATAGCGGACTTATACGGAGTCATACGGTTCCACCCGGTGTATTTCCAAACGACTTGAAAATTGTATTGGACGCTTTTAACCCAAGTCGACAAACCGACCAGAAAAGGCAAACTTCGACAGAATTTACAATATTGAACAGTCGCAGACGCCTCACAAAAAGCAAAAGGGAGTCCTTGGCTGACAATCCAGTCGGCCGATGCCTCTGCATTTCCTGTACGGTGCACGAACTCGACGATGGTGCGCTGAGGGCGTCCGTCGGGCTGCAACTGGTCTTCGTACCCAGGGTGCGAGCGGCGGAGGTGATTGATCAGGTTCTGGTAGCCCGAGCGAGGGTTCTGGCGGAAAACACTGCCACAGATGCACTCAAAGGCGTTCGGTTCGACAGGATCACGCTGGTGGAAGGCGTCGCAGATCTGGCGGTTGGAGAGAGGCATGGTGGTGGTGGGGGCAGCTTGGAGGCGTTGTGAAAAGTAACTTTCAAAATGTGGTAGGATCTAGTGAAAATGAAGCTGCGGTGAATTCACTGGCTTCGAGTGCACGAGATCGCACCACCAGTCGTGGCAATATCACCGTAGTAAACACAAATGGTGAGAATCGTGTCGGACAGATTAATTGTAGAAAAGTGTCGAGATCGCAATCATAGATTGTGCAACCACAATTTTTACACTTCTGAGATTGCACTTCAATATTACCCAGCGCTGGTCAGCATTGGCGAGTGTGAGCGTTGATACTGCAGCGAGTACAGCGACTGTAGATGATACCTTCACAGTTGAAGTTGATAGCCGGGCAGCGTGGAGTCGATGGGAGCGTGGTCGACGGAAAGCGTTGCGAGTGTTTGGAGGTAAAACTCCGAATGATACTTGGTTGGAAAATCACTGGAGTGCTGGGCAAGGTTGGCGAAGGAATTAACAACCAGTTCCGAGACGCCTTCTGGTATCTGGGTAGGATGGTCGCATCGCGTTTTGGTTGTCGAGACCGCGTTCGCGTCTCTGCTTTAATCCCCGAGCCGGTCGTTTTGCTTGGTCAAAGCCGGCAGGTGGCCCGATTTCTTTGATGAGCGGACTGTTCTCTGTTGATAGTCATAGCATGCGTGTTCGGCCCGCATTCTCGTCGTGAATGGCGGCCCGCCAAGATAAGAAGCGTGCAGTACAGTACACATGCATTTCGGTGGCATTCAAGGCGTGAATCAAAATCAACTACATGCAGGAAAAAGAATTTTACAGCTTCGATGTATACAACATGAGAATTGGTCGAAACGCGTCGATATGGCGTTTCGGAATCACTTCCGCAACGGACGTTCGCAAACCGACATGTAATCGAGTGCTGTGAAAAGCTTGATGGTACATGTACTGTAATGTACTTGTACGTCCCAACGACATGCTACGCTTTCCAGCACGCACTGCAATGGCAGCAGAGGAATTCAAGGAACAGTGAGTTTTAGTGCAGATCTTGCTCCTCTGATCGTTGGATCGAGCAGTAATTTCTTGACCACACAAGCGGGATCAATTTCCCCAACCCGAGGGTTTTGGCAAAGTTAGGTGGCGTTTGCCAGGAATGTGTTGTAAGTTCGTTTTGTTTTGAGCCCTGGTGTCCAAACGCACTACCAACTGAACTAACGCTGTGTTTCATTCAGGGAAGATCTGGATTTTAAAATGTTGTGCTGTTAGCTGCAAGTACTGGAAACCTTGTCACGTATCATGCTAGCAAGACAAAAATGTAGAATCTATGGTTATCGGATATCCTCATCCGTGGTTCTTTGAAGGAGGAACTCCTTCTGCAAAGTGTGAATGGTATTAAAACTAGGAAACCCGATTCAAGTGATCTAAATACCAATGAAAATTGTTGATTGATATTGCAATGCACATCAATTTGACTGGACGTACACACTGTATTACATGTATGAACAAGAAAGAGGTCCTGTCAGATTGATGTGAAGTGCAATGGTGACCTGACCCCACCATAACCCAAATGAGTTCGTAAACGCATTTTCTTGCGATTACATTTTAGCGGGAGCGTTCACAAACAACAAAAGGCGACACCAAATTCTATCACACACTAGTACTGGCTGACAGATCCTTCGCTGCCAGTGGACGGCGCGAACTGTCGAGTACTCCTGTCACCCTCTGACTGCTGTGCGGGGGAAGACGCTACCTGCTGCTGCGTTGGAGCTGCAGCAGTGGCAGATGGTGACGGCGTCTGAGGCGTTGGCGCCTGCGATGGCGACACCGAAGGACCCAATGTCGCCGGCTTGGGCGTTCTTGTCGGAGCCGCAGTGGCAGGTGCCGACATCTTCGGACTCGCCGTTGTTGAACCACCCGAAGACGAAGGGAACTGGCTGCTACCCTTCGTACACGAACCAGCAGAAAGCGACAAGGTGTCCTTCATCGACACGCCGTTCAAATCGGTCAGTGACACCGTCACACTCGACAGGTCCGCCACCGCCGAACCCGACCCGTCCAACAGATAGTAGTAAGCTCCGTCCAGCATCTTCGTCGCCTTGCCGTTGATCTGGAGACTCGTGATACCCGTAGCCCCATTCGTGGGTTGAATGGCCGTCCAGTAGTTGTTGCTGCCGCCTTTGAGGCAGTAGTTGACGTTGCCTGACACGGGGCAGTCCACGAACTTCCACTTGATGGTGTACCGGGACGGATCGGAGCCCGTGAGCGTCTTGAACATGGTCAGGGACAGGTCCAAGTCGCCGTGCTTGCACTCAGGACAGCGATCCAGGAGCTGCACCACGACGGACTTGGTCTGGTCGGAGCAGCGCGAGTCGGCTGTGACGGTCGGTAGTATCTACCACCTGCCACTACGGAAAGCTTAACTAGGCGCTCCAGCATCCTGGTGGTGGCATCCACCATGTGCTTGAGGGATATTAACCTCCAGACCCCACAACGAAGCAGCTCAGACTCCACAACGAACGCGCACCCTCCCATTGGCTAAAATACGTCCGTTTCAAAAGTTGTTTTTAGGAAGATAGCAGTACGTAGCTAGGCACAACATACAGGAATTCGCGCTGGAGAAGTAGGATACCGATTGACTTGTTGGGAGAGTATGGCTACAACGATATTTCCCTTCACATTGCTTTCGCAAACGCTGATATTGCAGGGAAATTTATCAACGACTTTGCACTGAATACAAACAAGTCTGTACGGCTCGAGAACAATCATGGAAACTACAGGAAATGGGTTTGTTCTGCGAGGGGCTGTCAGTGGTTCGTTGTCTTATCACGAAAACGAGTGAGATTAGAAACGAAGAGTAAACGTAAGCGCCCGGCCACCAAGCTCAGCCACGTTCCAGACAACTTCTGGTACATCTCGAAAGTGAACCTTCAGCATGCTCAATGCTGTTGTAGTACGGCCAACCCAAAAGGAGGTCAAATCGAGCGCTTGGACGGATTTCGCGCGGCCATTTTGGAGGGTCATAGTTCGTCAAAGACTCGGGTTATCAACAATTTGGAGTCTGTCGAGCACATTAATGTTTCGAAGAAACATTCTGTGCTTTACCGAGCTATCAGTTCTGCTTTGAGTAGATTGGAAAGCGATACAAACGAAGAATTCAAGGCGCTCCCAGCATACATGGCGTTGTTCGCGGAACAAAACGAAGGTTCGCGTGTGTGTTGCCAGCTTGATGATTCGGGTCGTTTCTATCGTTCTGTTCTTTCAATTGGCCCAACTATGAAAGTTCAGGACTCACTTCTTCCTGTGTGGGAGTGTGACGGAACCCACATGAAGCACGACAAGTATAATGGCGTTTGTTTGACATTGGTTGGAAAGGACGGCAACAAGAGGATTCTACCGGTTGCTGTCGCGTACGTTCACAAAGAGACCATTGGAAAATTTGTTTGGTTTTTTGCAAACTGCATTGCTGCAGGGGTATTGCTACATGACCGACCGACCTTCTCGGATCGTGGGAAACAACAGGGCGCTCAGGAAGAGCTTCAACGTTTAGGCTTACACGTGCATCTTAAGTTTTGTGCAGTTCACATTCGATTTAACACCGTCGACAAGTTCAAGAAGGTCGACGTGAAAAAAGACAATGTTAACCAGCACATAATGCGCTTGCAATCGTCTCGCACAGTACGTGAATATGAACGGAACATTGAAACTTTGAAGGAGATGTTTCCGGTTGGGATACCGTCAAGTCGGAGTGGAAAACCCACGGAGGAGTTTGTGTGGACGTACCTGCAGAAGGTTCACCCGACTAGTTGGACAGTCATGGGCAACAGTGATTTGAGTGATGGTGAAACTGCGTGGCTCAAGGAAAATTGGAAAGATACTTCTTCTTATGGATCTGGCCTTCCTATTTTTGGTGTGCGCTCAAACAGCGGAGTAGAAGGTGATAACAACGGCTTATCATGGAAGCGAGCCCGCAACAACCTTGTGTTTAGAGCTTTGAGAGCTTACTGCTTGCGAGCTGTTGAGATGCATCACGCTCTGTTAGAGACTGCACAAAATTGGGTTGCAGAGAAATTTAACATCACCCCACACGCTCAGAAGCTATTCGACGCTGAACAGAAGCATGTTGCAAAGCTCACTGTGTTGCCGTCTCAAATCGCTTGCTCTTATGATGTATTCGATCCATTTGACCGCAGCGATGTTGCTTCGGCGACGAAAATGTTTGAGACGAACATGGCTTCGGGGAAGTGTCGGCCGTGCCGAGTTTCGGAACAATTACAAATTCCGTGTCGCCATATCCAAGCTGTTCTCTTTGACTTGGAGAGGCGCAATCCTGGCAAGGTTCCTGTGTATAATGTGCTACAGTATTTTCACCCAGCATATTTAGTCCGCAACATGCGTGTTGCAATGTGTGCGGTGAAGATTAACTTGCCCGTTGATGAAATGACGACCTCAAGTAGTTGTGTGTTACCAGCACCTCATTACCGCCAAACTGGAGGCACTCGCAGAGCTAGAGTTGCTGACATTCAGCGTGGTGAAAAGCGGATTCGTAGTAGGGGCGAAGAGTCCAAGCTGCCGTCCACGAAGCAGCGATGCACAGACGCGATAGGGAGTTGAAGAAGAGTACGATAAACACGATGCTACTCCTGCCATTTACAAGTTTTTCGCATCCAACCTCACGTCTGAGAGCACACCAGACAGAGGTGCCTACTATTGCACGAAGTGCAACAAGCATGGGCACAACGCAAGAGCATGCAGATTTACAAGCCAGGAAGTCGAAGAAGCAGGAATAGTGATTGTCCCTGGGGCGTACGTGCTTGGGGAGTCACCGCTGAAAGCTTGCGGATTGTCGTCAACGGTGTTGAGCACGATAGATAGCGAGTTCTTGTGATATCATGCTGGATATCCTAGGTAAGGAACGTTTCACAACACGGAGTCGTATTAGATGAGACTAACCAGTGCGAGATAATGCTAACGATACCTTGTTGATTCTTGCCAGGTCTCCCTTTGGAATATTCGCTGCAGATATCACACGTCGGAGAAGTAAAAGAAGCGAAACCAAGAAACATTGCCAGCTGCATTACCAAACCTTTATACCTTTTCACCCAGACGTCAAGCACCACCTTCCTACCTCGTTGAGGCTCGGCATCTCCTCCCTCAACTTTAAACGGCACGAGGCTTTGTTACCACACCATTGACCGCCAACTCATGGGTGCCAAGCGGAGATGACGAGCTCTCGAGGAGGAAGATTCAACAATGACAGAGAACAATAGCTCAAAAAACCAAAAACCTCGTCTCATTATTCTCTTTCCGTTACCACCGCTGCATGGTCGATCACCTTCAACTCATGGCTATCAGTTGTAGGGATCAGGGGCAAACATTTGCCGAGACAGCCTTCTCGGCAAACATGATGGTCAGTGGCTTCTGCGTGCAAACGTATCTCCGATTCACAAGGTACGACACAACTGCGTATAAGCCCAACACATCCATAATCAGCCTCAGCACAGAATTGAACGCAATCACTACTACGTACCCTGACTGATGCGGTGGACCCACGAAGCATCGTCGCCTTGATGGTGCAGCGCTGGAGCAGCACACCGCATATTCCCAGCTCATAGCACTCCCGACACATTGGTCTACGTCGACTGGCCCCGCTGCACGAGACTCCAGTCCGGATGCGCCAGGAACACGGCGCCAGATCTTCACGAGCTCCAGCAGCACGTCCGGGCTCCAGTTGCGGCCGCTGTCGGTCAGCAGGTCCCCTCCATCGGCCTTCACGTCCTGCGGGTCCGTCCTGGGCGGCGGCGGGGCTTCCATCCCGAAAAGGGCTGCTGCAGCTGCAACGAGCGCATGCGACGACGAGGTCGGCGGTCGGTCTTTTCGTAAATGGCAAGCAACAACAAGTGGGAGGAATCGCACGGACGTATTTTAGCCATGGGAGGGTGTGCGTTCGTTGTGGAGTCTGAGCTGCTTCGTTGTGGAGTCTGGAGGTAAATATCCGTGCTTGAGCCTGTATGATCGGTCGATGGGATATGCAGTACGGGCTTCCTGGAGTCCAGGACCTGGACTGCCAGCATGGCAGGTAAGAACGTAGCTGTAGTTCAGTCTCGAATAAGCAACCCGACGAGCAATACACGTTGATCGTTGGTGGGAGTTCCAGCTCCCAATCTACTGTCTTCATGCTGTGAGACGCCACATCGGCGCACCGGCCGCAGTTCTGGAGTCCGTTCCACTGGTCGTTGTTGAGCGCGGCGTAGTCGGTGGTGGCGAAGCTGAGCGTCGACATCATGTTGCAATTGCCGGAGCTGGTGTCGCCGAGGGTGACGCAGTACCGTCGCCGGTGAAGTACTCGTCAGCATTGGCGAGTGTGAGCGTTGATACTGCAGCGAGTACAGCGACTGTAGATGATACCTTCATAGGAGCTGCCTCTGTCTGTAGTAAAATCGGAAATGGTCAATTCGTCCTGTGTCCTCGCTCCGATTTTCAGTAGCACTGCACGGCGACCGCATTGGTTCTCAATGAGCCTGGGATACAACGAGCCGGAGCCGTCCGAGTCAATGAAATTGCTTGACGAACAAAAGGCTATCCAAATAGTCCCTGTGTAGTGGGTCACGATAACTCGGAACACACGCGGGGGAAGCTGGCACTTCCTGTTAACCTTCCTTGTATTGCTTGCTTGCTCTAAGGTAGATTGTAACCTGCCTTTTTTTGTCTACCGGTTCTTACCGTACTTGCCGGAGGTGAGTCGCTCGTCCTCGGTTATTTCTATACTACCTACGCCCGCTTGGCCTCACGTTCTGTGCGGATCAGTGCAGTGGGCAAGGCTTGGTCTTATTAGCCGCCACTACACCGCCCCATCAAGCCTTGGTCACTTCACTTGTGCTTCCATCCAGGTGGCATCCGAATGTTGCGCCAATGTAGCAGCATTGTTGCTCGAACTTAAATTGTCTTGACATGCACTCTGCCAACTTCAACTAGATGTTGCACTTCTCGCAAATCTTGCAGTACGATCAAGATGCTTTAGGAGGCCGTTATCATTGGCACTCCTAGCATATTCACGAATCAGCACTGGGATGTCTTTCCATAGAGACTGCAGCGGCTCCCACGAGTCCTCAATGGGCTCCAGCCCTTTCCACGCCACCAGGATTTCATAGCCCTGTCTCTGTGGGCTCCATCGGTGCTCCTTGAGCTCGGCCACTGCCAGCACAATCCCTTGGGATGCTACGTGCTCTCGAACTTCTTCGGTCACCTCATAGTCCTTGTCAGCGTAATACTTTAGTCTAGACGCGTGGACATCTGTCTCTGCACCTGTCACTACGTGTCGGACCCCAAATGAGTGCATATCTGCTCGGACTATCTGGTACGGGCCAATCCAGGTCACCAACAGTTTGTCCTGGTGTTTCTGTTCCACTCTAGAGCTTAGAACAAAGTCGCCGACGCTGAAGTTGGCCTTTTTCTCACCCTTTTGCATGTTTTTGTTCTGTCGGGTCTGCTTCTCACGCTCATCCGCCACTGCACGGTGCATGTGGTGGACACTGTCTTGCAGCATCTGCAGCTTTGGACTATGAGCTCAGGCTGCTTAGTCAATTCGATAACGTTTTTCTGCTCTGGGTCAACGCACAAGTCAAGTGGACTTGGCAGCGGCAGCGCACAGAAAAGTTCCACGGGGGCTTTGTTTCCGAGGGACGGCAAGGGAGTATGGTTGATACTCGCTGGAAGCAGCGGTACGAAAGATGTCCAGTCCCTAATGTCCTTTTATACTCTAGACAGAGTACTCTCAGCACTTGGATCACGTCACGATTGACACGCTCAATGCTGCCATTGATCCATGGTCTATACGCCACCGTGAAATTCTGTTCGCTGCTGAGTCGCCTACATACCTCTGCCACCACCTCGTTCTTGAAATGGTTCCCCGGTCGCTAATCCATAGTGTCGGAATGCCGTATCGACTGTGCCAATCAAGTATGGCAGCTACTGCAACGGCACTTGTAGGAGTTGCACATGGTATCAGGTCGCAAAAATGTGTCGCCTCGTCTTTGAGAACAAGTAGGTATTTATCGCTACCAAATGACTCACCCACTGTGAGGAAATCCCAGTGGAGAACTCCATTTCGCTCGTGGCAACGCAATGTCTCGCTCCAAGGGCGCTGCACTACTTTACCACCCTTCACATGCTGGCAAAGCTAGCATGACGCCAAAAATGTATCAACTCTTGCACGTAAACGTTCCACAAAGAAATGTCGTTGCAGTTGCTCCAGCATAGCAGCTCGTCCTCTGTGACCTTGCGCACCGCAATGCGCTATGATCATGAGGCGTTGTAGCAATGAAACTTCGGTTGCTGGAATCCACAATCGCCCCTTGCAGTACCAGCCCTTTCCCGATTCACCACGGGTCAAGGTGGTCTCTGGCACGGTGCTGCGGTGTTTCTCTTGTGCTCGAACAATTTCGCTCAGTGTTGACCACGTGAAGACCGGGTCGTCAAACGGCCGGTTTGCCGTCCTACCCACGGTTTCCGCCGAGGTGTTGCTTACCAGACGCGTTTTATTGCTCCTACGTCGTGTCGTCGGGGCCCTATCTGCCTCCCTTCTTCGACGCCTGCCTTGGGTTGTGGGAATCCTATCTTCCTTCCCTCGCCGACGCTTTCTCTGGCTAAGCTGAGTCCTGTCTTCCTCTCCTCGCCCTCGCTTCCGTAGCACCATAGCTCGCAAAGCAACAGCGTTTCGTGGTTTCCAGCCCACCGCGACAACATGTCTGCCCAAACAATATTGACACCTTCAATATGCTCGATGTGGTAACGATACTCCATTAGTTTCATTGCCCAGCGAAGCAACTTTCCTCGGACGTGCTTCTTTACTTCTTTTCCAATCGCAAAGACATAGATGAGATTGCGATGGTCGCAAAATAATCTGAAGCCTTGTGGTCTGAGAAGTAGGTAGCTGAGCTGGTCGCATGCACAAATGATCGGGTACGCCTCTTTTCGATGACGCTCCAGTTGCGCTTGGACCCGGTAAACGTACTGCTCACACACACCAAGAGTTCATGTTATTACTCTACAACCGGCTTGTCAGCCTGCCAGTTTCGTGCTTGGCTAACGTTGAGACCGTAGCCCACATCAGAGGTGTCCGTGATAAAGCACATGACCGAGTCTGGGTCAGGAAACGCCAAACTAGCTGCGTTCGCTAGTTTCTTTTTCAGCCATTGAACGCTTTTTTCGCTGCCCGTAAGCTCAATGCCAATTCCGGATGCCACTCGCTTTGTCCTTCGCGACGCAGTAGCGAGCACCACGTCCAACTTTTCTTGCAGAGGTTTGGCTGCTCTGGCGAAATCCACCAAACTCTCACGCATCCAGTTCGACGCACAGAGGAGCTGTTGCAGCTCACCTGCATTGGTCGGGTATGGTACCGTAGTCAGTGCTTTGGTACGTTCTGGGTCGTGGCTCACACCGTTACCAGAAATGATCTTACCACACCATTTGACCTGTGGCTCATACAGACTTGACTTCGAAACACTCAGCTTAAACCCAAAGAAATCAAGTAGCTCGAAAAGCCTTTTCAGTTTTACCAGGTAGGTCTGCACGTCTACAGCATATAGCAGCAAGTCATCTATCCACACCAATAGATGCTTGTACAGCAGCTCCTGCAGGCACTTCTCAATCGTTGCTTTGGAATAACAAAGCTGCGTCGCAACAGCTTTGGGGTACACGCCTCGGGGTGTATATTTTCCGATGGGTCATATACGACAGCACTTCTTGGCAAGCTTCGTGCAAAGCTATCTGCCAGTACCCCTTTATGAAATCGAACAGTCCAAAAAGTTGGCAGCCTCTTACCAGCTCCAAGTCCACTTGAGGATTTGGCATGACGCCAACAATGCCCTCGATCTGAATATTTGTAGGCTTGTAATCTGCTGTTTGGTGGAACTCGTTGGTGCCATGCTTTCGCACTGGTAGCGCCGGGCAAGCCCACCTGCTGTTCGGGTTCTCGTAAATCCAACCTAGTTCTTCAAGTTTATTGTTGAACTCCTCCATGAATCTCCTGACCTCCGGTGGATATTTCCTAGCCTTGCACTTGCAGGGTTTCGTACCTTCCTTCAGTCTGATTCTCATTGGCGGGACTCGGGCAGGAGGGTCATTGCCTAGCGTTGATCTTCACACATCAAAACGAGTCGTGATTCTTTCCAACTCTCCAAGATAGTCTGCTGGGAAATCACGCTGCTTCGCCTTCTGCACCAAGTCCTTCACTAATTTCTGTAGTTCATCACTCAGCTCGGGCACTGAGCTTACTTCAGGTTCATCAAATTCATCCGGTTCGTCTTGCTGACCGTGGGTGGCTAACAGTTTCAGCTGTCAATGCCCAGCGAGGCCAGCATCTCCTTACCGAGGAGAAATTCAACCGGCCCTGCTGCGGTTCGCAACGTGACATGGACATTCACTGCTTTATTCACTTCCACATTTCCACCCACAGTGATACACGAAATCGGTTCCTCCAATTCCACACACTCGACCTCCGGACACACACCCTGCAATCGCTTAAAAACATGCTCACTCATACTCGTCCTTGACGCTCCAATATCCGCACAGAGAGGGACGCTCAACACACCTTCGAGCAGCACGGTCCCGCCTTCAGGTGGAAAGCATTCACGGATCCTGCAGAGCCTAATTATATCTTCGTTGTTGGCGTGCTGTTTTCTGCCGAGCTTGATACTCTTCTCTCCTTTTTGCTCTGATTGCAGCTTTGTCGGCTTCTGTCGCGGTTGGGCAATTGATGAATTCGTGTCCTTCACAATGAAAACACTTCCTGGTGTTGGGTGGACGGGCGGCCTTGCGGGTGTCCACAGCTCTGGAACGTGTTTCTGCAATTCGCTTTCCTCCAGATGTGCCACCGGCCACTTCGACAGTTTTCTTGCTGAAGACCTTCATTGATCCTCTGGTGCTAAAAGGTTTGCTTGGTTTGGCAATTTTCGCCTTCACCTTCCTCATAGCACGCGTCTCTTTCTCTACTTCCAGTGCGAGGTTATTCACGACTTGTACAGCTTTCTTACGCTGGTCTGTGCCTCACCACTACAGTACTCGAGCTCGTTCGTCACCTTCTTCTTGAGGTAGCTGGGTAAAAATCGCACATGCACTTTGCACTTGCGCTTCACGCCATCGTCTCCCAAGAAAAGGTCGCTCACACCATTGCGCTTGATGATCTCGTTGGCAAGGTGAAAGTATTTCGTGACGCGAGCTTCGACATCAGAGATTGTGAGGTCCAACTTCAACTCGTCGCTGAACAGGTCCTCCATGTCGGGCAGCTCTCTGTTATTGAAGCTTGCCGTGATTTCCTTGATCTTGTCCATCAGGAATTGATCAGTCAAGTCGTCAATGTCTACATCCCAGCGCGTCTCGCACATCGTCTCCATCAGGTTCGGGTCGAACGAGTTGCGCACTGACCGCAGCACCGCGTTCACATCTTCATTGGCGGACTTGCACCTTGCCTCTGTGACAGCCACGTACTCCTTTCGCAGCTTTGTCCACTCGAGCAACGCCTCACGCGAGATGCTCGCGATGAGCGGCGCGTTCACAATGGCGAAAATCGGTTGGGGTGCTCGTGGCGTTGGCGCCACCACTGGAGAGGCAGCACCTGAGTCTCCTTCCAGTCCTTCGTCGTGACGCTGAGTCATCTCTTCCTGCAGGTGTTGACTCTGGGTCATTGTTCTTGTCTTCGAGTTAGTTGCAACCTTCGCAACTAAAGATATCTTTGTAGTGGGTCACGATAACTCGGAACACACGCGGGGGAAGCTGGCGCTTCCTGTTAACTTTCCTTGTATTGCTTGCTTGCTCTAAGGTAGATTGTAATCTGCCTTTTTTTGTCTACCGGTTCTTACCGTACTTGCCGGAGGTGAGTCGCTCGTCCTCGGTTATTTCTATACTACCTACGCCCGCTTGGCCTCACGTTCTGTGCGGCCCAGTGCAGTGGGCAAGGCTTGGTCTTATTAGCCGCCACTACACCCTGACAAAGTATCGGTTATCGGTGTCCACGCGCTGCCAAGCTCCTCGCTTATAGCAAGTGCCGTCCACGCAACCTCTTTCGAGGCAACGGGACCCTGCGGCAATAACCGATACAGCACTCGTTCGATGCAACGATGCAT
The DNA here is from genome assembly GCA_032158285.1 of Phytophthora sansomeana. Classification (NCBI taxonomy): domain Eukaryota; phylum Oomycota; class Peronosporomycetes; order Peronosporales; family Peronosporaceae; genus Phytophthora; species Phytophthora sansomeana. Next base: position 113,438 of record JAPDHH010000206.1, read on the forward strand.
GTTGTGCAACCACAAGTCACCTGAGCTACGACACAACACAGGAGTAGAAGCAGAGCACTTCAATTACCTTCTCAGCGAAGGTTACAGTTTGTCGCCGTAATTAAGCACCCGCCAATTCCTTCAGATTAAGCCTGTGATAATCAGCTGGCCCCCGTTTCATATTGGAGACTACAGAAAAACAAATGTAGTTCACGAAGGTGCTGTAGTCCACTCGACGCGCACAAACTTAGTTTAAAAAAAGGTGTATTTGCCACCAAGAAAATGAAAAAGTGCATTTTATCACCAGGACTTTGTTTGTCCTTCATCCAACTGAAAAAATCACATTGTGTAGCGGACGATGCTACACAATGAAATTTTTTTCAGTTGGATGAAGGACAAATCAAAAATATGATTTGTGAAGAACTCCAGAATTAGTAGAATAGGGATTTTATTCATCAGTCGACGAAGTTCGTTTGAATTTGGGAACGACGGGTTATCCGGTTCTGCATCGTTCTGGCGATCGATGGCTTGGCATTTTCATTCATTAGCGAAGTCTCCTCTTTCCTTTCATTCGTTTTGCTGCTTGGTTCTACAATCGCCAGCGTTGGGGAAAATGGCACGCTACACCAGCTCAGAAAGTGTAAATGCCATTCCTTCTTGCATGTCGGTCTACGATGAATGCTTGAGCAGTGCAAGTGACACCGCAACTTGCATATCATGTTGCGCTGCAAATCGCTGGTTCAGAAGTGAGTGTGGGACTTCCATCATGTTTGCCAGGTACTCAAACCATCATGTTAAACAGGTATTATCATCTTTCATGCCACTCAATTTAAATAACCTGTCTCTTCATATAGCGTTGCGTTACAAATACTATCACAGCTCACAACTATAAACAGGATTGAGCTGTGAATCACTCCACAGTGGTCAGAGAGCACTCTGCGCGGCCTTCGCTGGCCTCGGACGCCACCTCCTAGTCCCGTCAATTGCATTAAACCCCTCGGGATGTCTCGCTCTTCCTCGTCTTCAGACCCCTCAACAACAAACGTTGGTTCTGGCAGCCTCGTGGTCGCCTCCGAGTGCGCGTGGGAGAAAGAGACGGACGGTGACGCGTGCTACGTGCAGCCGCGTTCCTGCTACGACTGCCTCAATACGGCGCTGAGTTCTGGCCAAGTACGTTTCTTATGAATGTGTATCATTTCTAATTGCATTACTATATGAAGATGGCCATTTCTAAAAGAGTACTAAATGACAATACCTGTAGGAATGCGTCTTGACGCCCTACGGACTGTGCGAGGACATCTCGGCCTACGACTACACGGAGGACTATCGTCGAGCACAATCGGCATTCACGTACCCGATCCACTACAATTATTTTCCAGAAGTTAATACGACGTACTGCGAGCCTGATGACTCGGTGTGCAATTCCTGTCAAGAAACCACTTTCACAGTGGGAAATCAGAATCCGTCGGTGTATTGCACGGGCACGAACAATTGTGTCTGCATTGCAATTTGCGAGTCCGAGTCGTGGTGGAATGACACTTTGGCGAGACTTGTAGTGCTCTTGAAAGAGGAGAACGAGACCACGACGTGTCCGTTGGCGGCCAATTCGTCGTCCACGTCTGCGGAGGCGGATGTTTCGGCTTCCAGTAGTTTGACGGTACCAGCGCTCAAAGACGCGTACGCTGCAGACGACGAGTGCATGTGGTACCAGAACTCGACGTATTGCGAGACCCCGCGGACGTGTTATGATTGTCTCAATACGGCGCTCTACAGCGGACAGAAGTGTACGATCACGCCGGGTGGATACTGCACGAAGATAGATGCTTACAACTACACTCTGGACTATCGGAAAGTGTATTCCGACAGTGCGGCGCACTACTTCCCGTCGACGAATACGACGTATTGCGAGTATGATGACGCGACGTGCTCCAAGTGCCGCGCGGAGAATTTTGTTGGTGCTTACTCTGGCAAAACCAATTTGTCGGCGTATTGTGTGGGCGAGAATGACTGCGTGTGCGTGGCATTTTGCGAGTCACCCAATTGGGAATCGATCGTGGTGGAAGAAGCATGTGAGGCGACACCAACGACACACGAAAGCAACCGTTCCAGCATCCCGTCGATTGGCATCGCATGTATCATTATCGTCGGCGTGCTGCTCGCCTTGTCGGCGATTTTGCAGCTGTTCAACATGTTCCGCTCTCGCCGTACGTATTTTGTCTTTCTGATATCGTTGCAAGAGTGAAATGGTGCTAACTGCTGATATGATTGATATTCATTAGGGAGAGACGCTCGTTGGCACAACATGCTGGCACAAAGCATTGGAGTGCGTCGGCAGCCTACGAAAGGCCTCACGTTGGAGCTGTCTGCTTGGAAGGAGATGCGCGACGGCCTCATCGCTGACGAGCAAGAGGTGGGAACCGAGGACTTTATTGGTCATCGCCTTGCAGACGCCCCCGACGACGCTCCGATGGTGATAATTGAGGAAGGCGACGGCTACCGTCCCATGTCTCCGAGTGTACCGGTGCTTCCAGCCCCTCCTCCGTCACCAACTCGACCGTCGTCAATGACAATACCCTCGCGGACGCAGCGGGCCTCAATTTAAATAATTTTCTGGCTGGGATGTCTATAATGAACAAACTACTCACCAGGCCGAGCAATAATTCAAGTTAAGCATTTACCTATCTTGGGTAAAGTGGTTGAAATATTTATGACGATATACAGTTTTGGAGTATGCTGGGTGCCAGTTTCAAGGACGCCTGTTAGACGGCAGCCTTCACCCAATCACCTGTCGCCATATGGGGGCTGAGTCTGAGTCCATCGGATACTTTCGAGTCTCCATTCGCATCATCATTACTCGTTCTGAATAGAAATGGCGTCCGCTTCCAGGAGCTCCTCTGGGAGTGCGGAGGTCGTTTCTATCGAGACGCCGACGCCCACGTCCCCCGCCGTCTACACCAAAGCCAGCGAGAATGTTTGTATGTGGGAACAACAAAGTTCCGACGCCTGTGACTCGCCTCGGTCCTGCTACGACTGCCTCAATTCGTCCCCAGGAGACGGCGTCCAGTGCGTCATCACCAGTGCCGGACTGTGCTCCACCATAAACGATTACATCTGGCAGCAAGACTACCGCCTCAATACGAGCGACGCCGCCTCACACTACTTCCCGTCCACCAATGCAACCTACTGCGAGAGCAGCAACTCCGTGTGCGTCGACTGCGCGGCCAATCAGTTCACGAAATCGGCGTCCGGGGCGTCGGAGCCTTCGCAGTTCTGCGTCGGCTCGAACGGCTGCGTGTGCGTGGGCTTCTGCGAGTCACCAGTGTACTCGAGTCTCGTGTCGAGCAAGTACTGCGCGACACGGAGCGCCACGACGACCGTGAACGTTATGGGCATTTCGGTCGGCGACATTGTCACCATCGTGATTCTGTGCTTCACGATTCCTGTGGTTGTGTACTTGTGGTGGGTGCGCCGCCTTCAGAAGCGCCGCCTTGCCAGGGAGGAAGCGTACCGTCATCGACCGCTGGCGCACGGGCCGCTGCTGCCGCTCGCGGGCTGGAAGAAGTACTGTGCAGACGTCATGGCTAACCAGGCGCCACTGGTAGGGACCGCAGAGAACGACGATGAGGTGGCGACTCCCACTGCTTCAACAGAGGCTGGCAGACAGGAGAGAAGCGAGAATTCAGGTACCGACGGTGCTGCGGTGTCGGCTCCGCTCTCGAATCTGCAGGTGGCGACGCTGTCGATCGAGTTTGAGGACCCGCAGCACCCGCTCACAGCCGTAACCAGCACGGGCCGGCGCCGCTCAAGTATCGACAACACCAACGTGGTAAGACCGCGGCCGAGCCAGCCACTCACCAGCAGCAACGATGAAGACGATGAAGAAGAGGACGAGATTGACGTGCGCGCGACGCCGTATGCACAGTTGCAGGACCACACAGCCTAGATGCCGTAAAGTGAAGTTAATATGAGTCCGTGGCGCGAGGAAACGTGTGGTCGAGAATGGCCACTGTCTGCTTGGAAGCTTTCGGATGCGAGTCAGTAGATGCCGCCTTGAAGTTCGCTTCAACGTGGTCCCTCGTCTTCCCGACGGGCACTTTCGTCAGGCTAGACCTCGACACCTCTGTGATTCGTCCAAGCTGCAGCGTTGCAGTTCTCTCACCATTTCGAAATGGTTCTAAGCTGCAGTACGTCCGGCGTTGAAGCAGGTGTCATCACAAAGGAAGAATTGGCTCGTCACCCGGAATCGTTCACCTTGCTCACACGCGCTGGCGTGGCCATTGATGCTTGAAACAATCATCTCTCGGTTTACGGCTTTTGGCGCCAGGCATCATCGTTGCCGGTGTACGGTTCAACGTTTGTTTGCAGCTGCATGGTTTAGTCAGAGACTCGAAGGAGTGATCCTCCGACGAGGTGAGACCGACGAGTGGCGGCTACATGTTCATTGCTGGAAAGTCTCCGCACGTGGCAGATCGGATGTCGACCTCTGGATCAATGGACGACGAGGAGGCGATCGGCGCCTCGAGCTGTAGCTGGAAAACGACGACGTCTCAAGACGGCGAGTGCTTCATGGAGCCTCGAACGTGCAGTGAGTGCCTAGATGAGACCCCCACCACCGGAGAGGTAGCGTCAATGACAAGATTCACCAGGATAAAACACATAGTTACTCACCACATGCGCTGCTTCCTTTGACAGGCGTGTGTGCTCACAGACACTGGGATCTGCATGAGCGTGAACGAGTATGAAGACACGCTGGCTAGTGATGGCGAAACGTACTACCTGGCGGAGAACACGACCTACTGTGCAGACAGAACGACCAATTCCTCCTCTGGATCAAGCTGCGTGGTCGTGGACAGCTGCGAGTCTTCAACGTGGCGGAGCTACGCGCGGCAGCGACTGCCTTTGGTGGTTCTTGCCGTCGGTGAAAGTACACCGGGAGGCTGCACTTTTGCGACGGACACGGTCAACGCTGTGACGGGCGGCGTGGCGGACTCAACATCCTCTTCGTCTGCATCCTCTTCGAGCAGCAAAGACACCTTTGCCAGCGATGACGAGTGCACATGGTACCAGAACACGACGCTCTGCAGCACACCGCGGACGTGCTACGACTGCCTGAACACCCTGACAAATAGCGGAGACGCGTGCACCATCACACCCGCCGGCTACTGCGCCACGCTGTCGACGAGATACAACTACAAGCTGGACTTCCGGAATCCGGGCAGCACCTTGGACGGATACTTCTACCCGTCAACCAACGCGACATACTGCGAAGCGGACGATCGAGCGTGTACGGACTGCAGCATCGCCGGCTCGTCCAGTAACTCGGCGTCCTACTGCATTGGCAGCAGTGGATGCGTCTGCGTAGCGTTCTGTCAGTCTGTCGAGTGGGAGGCGACCGTCATGGCTGAAAAGTGCGAGACCTCGACGTCGGCATCGACGCCGACGCTGTTCGGCACCGAGTTCCCGTGGAGAAGCTTCTGCGTGTTCCTGAGTCTCGTGGTGGTGGTGATTCTGGCCGTGACATTGGGGATTTGGCGCGTGCGGCAGGCGATCCGAGCCAGGAGACGAGAGTCCATGCAGAGTCGACCAACGGAAACGCGACGGTCGACGCTGTCACTGGAGCTGCCAGCCTGGAAAGCTTTGCGAGAAGAACTCATTGATAGTAAGGTAGATCCCGTGGGGGAAGGCCGAGGGCGGTTGCGGCCCATGTAAAAGGCAACTTGAAAATATACTACTACTTGTAGTAGTTACGATGGAGCGTATATATACACGAAGTCTTTCAGCCCAAAAATTCGACGCAAATGCATTCAAAACCGTTCGTTTCAATTTATTCAAATGAAAAGATTGCGATCACTTCAGGAGTCGCAGCGAAGGAGGTGCATCGAGATGCTATGCATTTGCTTAAGCCTTGCGCTTGCTAACGTGCGTTGCTGCGTGCGTTCAGACTACCTGTCGTCACCCAGCACCAAAGCGGTGAAGGGCAGGTGCGAACACGTCGTACAAGGAAGAAAAGATCGTGTTAATGATCTCCTAGACATGTTGACTAGCTTTCCACTGATCTAGCTCCCTTTTTTCTGTGTTAGATGTGTATGGTGGAGTGACTACAAGCCGAACGAGGCGCTGTATTTCGCGCACGGTCGCCTCACTTGGCTTGAAGTTGTCCAGATATTATCTTGTGATTTCTTCTGTTAGAGTAAGCCCATTCAAGCTCATCGCCCGTGATAGTGCCACGTACAGCGTTTGTTTCGGCGCCCCCATTTTGCGTTTGAGGGGTGTCACGACGATGCCATCGTAGCACGTCTGGCCCTGGAGTTTTTCGGTGATGCAAGCGAACGCTGGCACATTGGCGAACTGGTCTACGGTAACGGAAGCTTGCGCTAAGTTCGGAATCTTGTTCAGCTTCACGCATGCATGCAGCAGCGGGAGGCCGATCACCCCTTCACCGAAACCGGTGATAAGACTGGTACGGCACCCACATATCTTGATCAACAGCAATTCTGAGCGCCGCACCAGGCGATGTACGGTGATTCCATCGACGCTGTACGGTGCAGTTTGCAGCTCACTTGGCGGCGGATGCATCCCGACGATTCTTCCGATCACACCATTGGCGACGATGTCGGCGTCGAGGAGCAATGGATGCTTGCGCGTGGCCATAACTGGCATGCCAATGTAAAAGAGCAGCTTCATCGGTACTCTGTCAGTGAGGTCATCCGTGGCGTTGGCGAGATGGTCGACAATTTCCTTTGAGCGTGATGAAGAGGACGCCAAGCATTCGTAGACCGGGACGTTGTGGAATTTGGCGACCTGAAAAATCATCTCGTTGTTTATGGCACATCGCAGTTTGTTGGTGGCCACGACAAACGGCCGATAGAAGGAGTCGTGAGTTTGCACCGCTGAAGGCACCGCTTGACTCGGGGACTGGACTCGCGTGTTCAAGATGGCGAGTTGCTGATCTGAAAGCCTCCCGCAGCGGAGGCAATCAAGTATTTCAGCATACACCGGATCTGTTCGTGCGCGCATGTTCTGCGTCAGGAAAGACGACGAGGTTGATTGCAGAGTACAGCGCGTAGCCAGCATGGCGTAACCGGTTGGCTGAGCAAGGTGGTTCTCGAAAGCCTAGCAGTAAATACAACATGGACCAGCATCTTGTAAGCAACCTTATCATGTGTGTCAATTAACTTAGTAACACAATTAACGTACATGGATTGCCACCCACCGGAGGAAGCTGCAGATAGTCACCAATGAGCAAAATATGTCTTCCTCCCATGAATTTCTCCGGTGACGACGACATAGACCGAGACACACTATCAGTGCCACCAAGTAGAGCTTGATCGGTTATTGAGATTTCGTCAATTATTACCATAACAACTCGGCTGAACAGGGTTTTCATCTTGTGCGACGGTGGCGCCTTGGACTCGGCTCCATTTAGTTTCAGGTTCCGTGCACTGTGCATAGTTTTGCCATGAATGTTGATAGCTGCAGCGCCAGTGAATGCCAGTGTTTCTACGCTACCGTCTCGCCCCCATTCACGTGCTAAAGCTAAGAGAGAAATTCAACAACGGTTGGATTTTCCAGTGCCTGCTTGCCCTCCAAGGTATGCTATAAGTTGTGTTTTGATATCATACGCTGCTTGTGTGTGTGCACCACCGTGGCCTTGACACCGCTCGCAGGAGGCAATTCGGCAACTTGTCCACGACCGCTGGCTGGGGGCCGCTGCTCGCGCGCTGACGGTAACACGGGCCACCTTGCGACCGCTAGCTGCATCAAACACAAACACCACGTTAGTTTCTCCATACCTCTCTCGCAGACACGCCGTTCCTTGGCGTTCGACGCTGCATCGTTGTACCTTGCTAACGGCACTCGTGCGCGTATCCTCGCTTGTGGAGATGGTGATGCCCCAACGGACACTGGAGCCACCTCGATGGCGGCGCTGATTGTATGTGCGGAGACCCCACCGCCGCGTTCATCACACTTCGTGGAGGTGTTCATCACACGTCGTGGAGGTGCTATGTCGTAGTCGACACTTGTACTTCGTTCAGTCTTGTATTGTCCAAGGTTGACACAGAGCACAGACAGGCACTCTGATGTTGGCAGCAACCGGTTTGTCAAGGAGCAGTCCCGGGCATAGTGGCGTCGGAGTGTCACTCGGTGCAGTTTTACATTCGGCGAGTAATGAGCGAGCAAGCGCCCAACAAACATGGCTCCGTCTTTTTGAGCAACCACAACGTCTGAGCTATCGCCAGGCTCCTGCTACACCCTCATTCCAAGCCCAGTAAGAACTGCCTGTTGTTGGTGCAGACCACGACTTCGTTGAACCACAGGAGTGGCCAAGCGACATTGTCCACATCGCTTGCAATATCTTCTGCGCATCCAAACCATATCCAGTCTCCAAAAATACTCCAACTATCACGACGACTGTGACTATGATGGAGATCGGTGTGTGGCCGATCACGGAGTGCGATCGTGTAGTTCGTGCATGAACGTTAACCAAGACATCGTCTGCGATGACTCAATTTGCTCTGTCGGCCCCGATTGTGGAAACCGGATGCAACAACGGTTCGCACTCGACTTCATATCGACAAGTGACGGACTTGGCGTCATCTGTGACGTCGCCATTCCTAAGGATGCGTTCATAGTCGAGTACGTTGGCGAAGTGCTTCTCGGACCCGATGCCAGGAAGCGCGTCGATAAGCGCTACCAGGTTGCGCTCAAAGGCAAAGCGAGCGGGGGGTCCTATGGATGTCTTCATTGACGCCTGCAGATGTGGTAATGAAAGTCGTTTCATAAACCATTCTTGCAGGCCCAACTGTAGTCTGTACGAGCTGGAATGGGCGAACACGTCACGTCTTGGCATATTCGCGAAGACCTATATCCCTCCATTACGGGAGTTGACATTCCAGTACACGGACACCAAGCTCTCTCTGTTCTCGTGCCAATGTCGCCACCCCAATTGCGTCTCCAAGCGCGCATAATGTATGACCACAGATTAGGAGTTCGTATCGGTGCTCAAACATTGTGATAACCCTGAAACCAAAACACCCATGCCCCGTTGGAGATTCTCATTCTCGATAAACATGGTTGGCGCTGTAATAATTGCTGTATCCGTGGCGCAGCCACTACATCCGCCGCAAGGCCTCAAAGCAACGCGGTCTGCAAGATCTCCATCCGCGGTACGTAGCAGCTCTTGGCCATCGCAACGTAAAGTTTCCTTAATCGATACACCGACGCAATGTTGCGGATGACAAGCAGGAAGTCAAACACCGCGAACAGGCTCAGCGCGTAGGCAACGAGAGTCGCACACGACCTCATCGGAAGAGTCTGAGAACATGAGTTCTCACTGCCACGCCGCACCGACCGGCAGGGTTGACATTTCCCGCTGCATGTAGCAGCACAACATGAATCCATTAGGTTAGCTCGTCGGGCGGTTGTGCACTATTGCACCAGTCAGTTAGGAGGTTCAGCGAGGTTCCCCACTGCCCACGAAAAGCCCGTACGTACAGTACTTTACACAGCAGCAATCAACTACACACACCAGCACTCCACGCCGACTCCGAAACCCACGGCGCCACGGCGGAACGTTTCCCGCAGTTTCGTAGCATCTCACGAGATCCACCATCTCGAGGCCGCTCACCACCTCGAGGCCGCCCAGTACTTGGTCACCTAGAAGCACAGCAAAGCCCCATAGAAACAGCCTGCCCCGTGCAGCAAGCGGGGGGCGGAGTGCACTCTCCGGTGAGCGTCCTGCAATGCGTCTGTTTGTGCACAGCACAGTGTGTTGGTGTGCTGTACATTAGTTGGTGTGGTGAACACGCGGTGGTGTAGTGCACATTACTGTGCTGGCGTTCCGCACATTAGAAATTGTGTGGCTGACATTAGAAACCCGGGGTTGAAGCTGGGGAGGGCATACAAAAACCAAGAGACGCGAAATACCATATTTGGCGGCTCTGCTCTCATCGGCTGGTGTGGCCCACTTTGTCAACTTTTACAAGTGGGTACATGGATACCTAAGCGACCCTTCACGACGCGAAACTACATTCCGCGCCCGTTCAGGTTCATTTCTAAGGGCACGCCACACTGCAACGCCTGAACGTTAACTTGAACCAGGAAACTACCGTGCCTTGCCGCACTAAGTTGATGGCTGCGCGTGGATATATTTTCGAGTGACCCGCGAGGCAAATTTGCCCAAATTCACACTTTTGAGGGGTCGCCCCATGCGGCCCTTGCGCTCGGGGCACCTTACTGAAAGCAAGTGTGCTATTTGCAACACTCCGTAAAGAACAGCTGTAGCCACTTCAGGATTTCAGAAATATGGTTGCAAATGGTTTCAAACCAATAAAAATCACTACAAGTTGAACCTGCGCGCTTTAGAAACGCCGCCAAGCCCGGTAGCTTTCAGCTTTAGGCTGAAAGAACACTGCAGCGTACCCGTTCGAATGGTAGACTTGATCAAAGTAAACCGAGGTCGAGGAGGTTACACTAGTCCGCGAGGGAAGGTGCTGTCTTTGCTATGTCGAGGAACGTAATCCCGCGGGATTCACTGGTTTGCAATACCAATGCGGTAGTGAACTCAGTTTCCGCGAGGATGTCCACCAAAGAAAGCCCCGTCGCTTGCCATTTATCCTGAAGTTTGTATGCGCATTCTTAACCATCAGCTGATGCCCGGCCCGGCTCCTATAGAGATCAAGTGACACATCAAGCACGCAAGGAAGGCCTCGAGGAGGGTGTGACTCAATCGCATTGCCATCGTCGCCATCCAAGTCGCGCGTGGCAGGCAGTTCACATCTTGCTCGGGACGAAGGACAATCGGCCGACCGTTACACTTTCCGCTTCTTATTCGTGACGACTAGTGCAAGTTAATCGATGGCCAGTGCCTCCAATGACACAACGGACGTGACGCTGCACAGCTCCGCCAGCGACGAATTTAACGCCACCACTGCAGACGTCAACGCCGGAGACGCCAGCAAGTCCGTGAGCTCCAACGGCGGCGACTCGTGCACGTGGTACGACGACGGCGCGTGCTCCCGCCCTCGCACATGCGCCGACTGCCTCAACGTGCTGCTGAGCTCGGACGACTGCGCCGTGGACCCCAGCGGCGTGTGCGTGAGCATGGGCGAGTACGAGAGCTACCTGGCCAACCGCTACTACTACACGCCCATGCAGCGCTACTTCCCAGCCAGTGAGTACACGTACTGCAGCGCCAACGACTCGGTGTGCGCCACATGCAGCGACCAATGGAACGCCAACTTTGCCAGCACCGGAAGCGCCGGATTGTCCTCGTACTGTACAGGCACGGACGGCTGCGTGTGCATTGCCGACTGCGAGGTGCCGGGTTGGCAGGACCAAGTGATCAACGACCAGTGCACGGCGAGTGGGAGTGGGTCGGGGGCCGAGTCGGGCACGTCCATGGCCACGAGGATCACGGTCTCGATCTTTGTGGGCGTCGCAGTGGCGGTCTTCCTGGCCTTTGTCACGTGGGGAGTGCGGCGGTATGTCCATCGCTGGGGCTACGAATCGTCAGGTACGAGAGAGAGGATGGTGGTGGTGATTGAGTGCAGGAGACTAATTTGTTTGCTTGTTGCTGCAGCTATTCGACGTGAAACACGCACGAGACCGAGACCAGAGCCCACAGGACCGCAACTCACGCTGACGGGGTGGAAATCGCTCCGACAGAACCTCATTGACACAGAACACGGATTTATCAAGGGAAGTGAGACCGTCGCGTTGCAGCGCACGGCGGACATGTCGTTCACGCCTGCTACGACGGAAGCGGCCCCGGAGGTTCGAGTGGAGCAAGGCGAGGGCTTCCGACCTGCGTCGCCTGGGGAGCTGGAACGACACACACAGGAAACTGCGCCACACGACAGAACTGCTCTCTAGCACGGACGGGCGAGGAAGGATATCGACGGAGAGTTTTGGATCTCAAAAACAAAGGAAGACAGCGCACGTCGGCCAGTGATATCGACAGCGGGCTGTTAGAAACAACTATCAGCGGAGAGGCACTGGCCCTCGTCGCCTTAACGGGTAATGTAATTATGATGACTTGTAAAGTTTTGTGTGCTTTTGCTAGGATTCTTGGAGGCGCTGGTGAACGTTTGAGCTCGGTACCGGTAAGATGCGTGGAGGCAATCACTGAACCCTACAGATGCTGGGCATTTTGCGCAAAGGCGGCTGGCTTCCTAAAGTTTTGCGCTGTCACCTGCTGCTTGGCTGCTGTTTGTTCACTCGAGGTATGGGCAGATAACTCTGTCGTGGAGACTCCATTGATATCACTGACAGATTCTCTCCGCCGGTCCCAGGACAATCAATATGAACGCTTCCCACGCTTCCTCCGGTTCGTATTCCTCCGTCGGCGACAATGTCGGCGAAAACTCGACAGCCGTGACCAAGACTGTCAGCGCCAACACTGCAGATTCGTGCACCTGGTACGCCAATTCAAGCTGCAGGCGGCCACGTACATGTTACGACTGTTTGAACGTCCAGATCTCGAGTGGAGAGTGTGCTATCATGCCCAACGGCATGTGCGTGAGCCTGGCAGAGTACTCGCACTTCTTGATCAGGCAGCAGGAATTCGGCATCTACTACAAGTACTACCCGTCCAGCAACTACACGTACTGCAGCGCCGACGATTCAAGTTGTGCAGCATGTACGTCGACCTGGTTGTCCAACTACAAGAGCACCGGATCCATCGATACACCTGCAATTTGTACAGGACTCGACGGCTGCATGTGTCTCGCGCGTTGTGAACTGCCCGACTGGTCTGCTTCGATCTTGACAGACCAGTGCAGCTCAGGTGGAAGCATCGACTTCAATAGTGAGACCTCGACAGCGTCCCGGATCGGCTTTGCATTGGCAATCGGCATTGCATTCGGCGTCTTGCTTGGGCTGTGGGGTATCAAACTACTGTTTCGGAGGCGAGGTGTCGGTCGTGAACACGGATCTTCCGTTCCTGGTACGTTGCATTGGAGTTGTTGGTGAAATGGTAAATGGGAACTCACTGCTTTGTTGTTTGTTGTCACAGCCGTCCGAGAGACTTGGACCGTACCGCGTCGCGCTCGAACAGGACCTCCATTAGCATTGACTGGATGGAAGGAGCTTCGAGAAAAGCTCATTGCGTTGGAGCAGGAGGCGTTCGGAGGCGGCGAATTGGTCATTTTGGAGTCGCAAGTACGCAGCGAACACTCGAGAGCCACTACCGACGTGGAAACGTTGGAGGAAAGTGGCGACTACCAGCCAATGTCGCCGAATAGTGAAGCAGTGCGACGGCCACACGACGCAACTCGATTGCTCTAAGCAACAGTAGAGCTTCAGAAAATGCTAGAGGTATCCGACGTCTTCAACGAGTGTGGGGGACACGCAGCAGATCGGCATTAAAGCGTTTTAACACGTCCTGTGCGCAGCTTGATACATGCAAACGTCATTCTTGCCACTACATGTACTTGCATTGATAGCGATGAAAACTGTGGCTACAATTGGTTTGCTAACCACGCGGGTGGAATTCATTATCAAATTCCAATGCCAGTCTACAAGAACACTTGCTGCAATTCACGTGGATACCCATTTTCCACTCATCAAGTCGTTCAAACTGGTTTTGGGTGAACCGAGTGGTCTTCCTACTCCGTGATTAAATGCACTCTACAAGGACATCTAGCTAGGTTCCATCACTATTCTCCGCTGAAAAACAGTGAATGCTGCAACCTACCAGCATCTTAAAAGCGATTCAACCAATGCCGCGCGTGTTTTCAGCGGCTGAAGATGCGAAAACAGAGACAAGCAAGGCCCCATCACCGCCCATTCACTTGACTCCAGTATACCAACGGATTTAATACCGGAGCCAGTCGCTTCCAAGCGGCACCACAAAACAAGTGACCTCGGTGCAATAGGCCACGCATTAATGGGATTCCGTCGCTGGCAATGGCAAAGCAGAATTTGCAGCGCTCTACGCAGATGGCTTCCTCCAATTCGACTTCGACCGATGCTGCAGTCCCCAAAACGACCAGCTCCAATGCTGGCGATTCGTGCACGTGGTACGCTGGAGAGAACTGCACTTTGCCCCGCACAGGCTTCGATTGCCTCAATGAGCTCTTGGAGACGGACGAATGTGCCATCGACCCCAATGGCGCCTGTGTGAGCATGAGCGTCTATGAGCAATACCTGTCCGACAAAGCGTACTACGAACCCGCGTCCAAGTACTTCCCGGCCAGCAACTACACGTACTGCAGCACAAACGACTCGGTGTGTTCGAGTTGCATCGCAGAGTGGACGTCCAGCTACGAGACGATGGGGACTACAGGATCGACGACGTACTGCACGGGATCGGACGGTTGCGTGTGCGTCGCAGCCGTCGAGGTGCCCACTTGGCAGCAGACGGTGATCGCGTACCAATGCAGCAGTTCCAGCGACGGCGTGAGCAGCTCCAACGAGTTCTCGTCGGGGACACGGATCTGCATTATCGTAGCCATGCGTGTCGGCGCTTTCATGATCCTTGCCGTGTTTGTGGTGCGGAGGTGCCTTCAGGAAGCCGGACACAGGCGTTTCGGTGCGTGCTACAAGACAGAATGGAGAGTGCGAATGAAGAGCTCACTGTGTCGTGTTTCATGCATTCTAGGGCCTGGGTCGATCCCTCGAGCGCCGCCAACGGGGCCGCAGCTCAGTTTGGCCGGGTGGAAGTCTCTGCGCGAGAAGCTCATTGAGACGGAGCACGGGTTCGTCAAGGGCGACACGGCGCGACTGGACGCCACCGTCCGCAGCGCCGAATCCATGGCCGACGCCCCCACCGTAACCGTAGAAGTAGCTCCTGCCCCTTCCAGACGACCGCCTTCGCCTGCATTCGAGGCGCAGTACATGATGGCCCCAATGTAGACGACAACAATGTATCCCTCATGTTGCAGTGCTCACACGTCACAGCCTCGTCACACGTCACAGACGCATCGTACAGCGTCGCCTCGCTAAGGTTCGCACGTTGAAGCTCAGCAATGGAAGGCCAACTATGATGCGCGGTGCCGACAGAAGGAGGAGATGCCCTGAAGTCTCCATTCTGGAAGAACCCACGGGACTAATGGCGTCCAATTCGAATTCCAATGGCAGCGACGCAGAGGTGACGGTGTCTAGCAACGTGTCGACCGCCGGAGACTCGTGCACTTGGTACGCCGACAAAAGCTGCGAGAACTCCCGCACCTGCTTCGACTGTCTCAACGTCGGAATCGTCGGAGATACCGTACGCCTGTTGACACCTAAAAACGGTCTGTAGATGCAATGCTGGACACGACCACTAATTGTGTATGGTATTTTTTATTTGTACGTTGTTCAGTGTGTGGTGGGCGACATGGGCCAATGTTTGAGTTCGTCCGAGCAGGAGCAAGGGAAAACGTACTACGCTGCCACCAGTTTGAGCTATTGCGCAGCTTCGGACCAAAAGTGCAGCTCTTGCCGCGTTCAGTGGCTGCAGGAATACGCTGCAAGTGGACAAGTCAAGTCCTCGGCCATGTGTGTCGGAGAGAACGACTGCATCTGCTTGGCAGTGTGCGAACGGGAGACGAGGAACTCGTTGGTGATTCAGGCGCAGTGTCCGGCGTACGAGACGGCCAAAGTGGGCAGCATCATGCTGGTGATCGCCATGGGGGTGGCCTCGTTCATCGTGTTTTCCATGCTCACGTTCTGCCTCCGGAGGTTGTTGAGATGCGCCATGCCGTGTACGTGACGTCAGAGTGAAATGCTTTTTGTGGAGAGCTGTTGACGTTTGCTGCTGTTGTTGTAGCAGGGCTGGATGGAACGCCGGATCAATCGTTAATGTCGATGCGCCGGCGGCCAAGGTCCCCTCGAGGCCCACAATTGACTCTTTCCGGGTGGAAATCGATGCGTGAGAAGCTGATCGAGACGGAGCACGGAAACGGGACACCGAGTGCGGGGCCTGCAGGGGTCATGCGGATTCAATTGTCGGTGACAGAGGGAACGTCGGTTATTGTGGAGGAAGGTGACGGATTTCGCCCTGCGTCGCCAAGTCAGCATCCGACTACTCGTCCGGAAGACTTGGCACCAGCGTTGGCCATGCTGCGATAGGGGGAGATGAAGTCAAGTGTTTGTAACTGATTCAGTTGAGAAAGCGTTTGGATCCTTGTTTTGCAATAAAAAAATGTTGATACGAGATCCACGAAAATTAAATCTTGCAGCTAATGTAGACGACAACGCTAGGATAACCTCAAACTGATTGCCGCACTGCACCAATTGTTGTCTGCAACACCCATACCATAACTCGGTCGGAAATCAAGTTAATGTAGTTGTCTCCTCGCTTCATCGGTCAACAAAGTTGGCTTCACCAGACGATGACTGAAGTGTTACACACCAGCACTGTCCGTGGCCGCATCGGGAATGTACTATTCCATTCTGATGTGTATTTGCCGTCCATTAGTCATTGCATTTGATGAAAGCCTTCCAACAAGGAAATGTATGGGCATTTTTCAAAACTTACATCGCGTCTGAACGTATTGTGGATACGCCGGACCTGTCTGAATTCTTAGGTTAACTCAGGCAAGGGGACAGTCGAAAGCAAAGCTGCAGTCTGCGTTTGTTTGGATCGATGGGAAAATACGAGTTCGTTTTATCTGCAGTCGCAGGAGACCTCGCGAGAATTTATGAACTGGTTCAACAGGGCGAAGATGTTGATAAAGAAGACGCTCTGAGGAGAGCTGCCGCCGCCGGACATCTCCACGTGGTTGAGTATCTGGTACAGAATTGCAGAGTGGATGTGAATTCCCAGGCCTGGAATGGAGATACCGTGTTGATGAAAGCTGCTGAAAATGGCCGGACGGATGTGGTTCGGTATCTTGCTGAACAATGTGGAGCCAACGTACAAGTCCGGAACGATGAGGGGTATACTGCCGCTGGGCTGGCTGCTGAGTGTGGCCACCACGAAATTCAACGGCTGCTGACACAGTTTTTAAGACCTACTTATCGACGATACACCAGCGACACCGCAGGGACAACGGTGGATGCTGTGTATTATTCCCCATGCTTTTGCGTTGAAATCAAGCTGCACCATTCCTCCGTCTGAAATCGAGCTGCTTCTCTTCTCGCACCACAAGAATATCGGAGGAGAATTCCACGCCAAGTGGCTCGATGCCGATGTGGTCGTGAAACTCTTCATTCCTGACTCCGTCCACACCTTTTTCACGCACCAAGTGCAGATGTGGCAACAATTGCGGCATCCGAATGTGATCAAGATGTACGGAGCGAGTGAGGCGAGTCTTCAAGTGCAGTTCTTCGTCTGTGAATACGCGAGTAAGGGGTCACTGGTGGAGTATGCGAGTGGATCAGTGAGGAACGAGACAATGGACACTTTCACGCTACGGAAGCGCGAGTTACCTTCCGATATTTGGAAGTATCTGTACGAGGCGGCACTTGGGCTCGCGTATCTCCATGAGAGAGGAATTGTGCATGGAAATCTTCGTTGTAGTAACATTTTAATTGGCAGTGATGGCCTAGCGAAGTTGTCGAATTTTGAACTGAGTGGAAGAATGAAGAAAAGAAATGCTGTTTCGTCGGGGGTGGTCGGATCGATGCGCTGGCAAGCACCGGATATTCTACGAGGGGAACCACCGTCGTTTAAATCGGATGTGTATTCGTTGGGAATGTGCATTTTGGAAGCGGTGACAGGAAAAATTCCGTGGAGCAACCAAAGCGACTACAGGGTGAGGAGCTACTGTAAATCGCTTTGGGCTCCAGAGAGAGATGCTGGCTCCTGCTTTGGCCCCGACTGTCCGAACGAGGATGTAAGGGCTTTAGTGTGGCAAATGTGTTGTCAAGACCGTCATAAACGTGTCAGTCTATCGTTTGTCATTTACCAGCTCGAGCGTTTGGCAACCAGAGCAGTTTGCAACTTCGAGAACGAATGTTCAACTTCGTTCGAAGACTACGAGGGCGGCAAAATGAAAAATGTATGGCGGAAACTGGAAAACTACATGGAAAAATGTGACAATAATTTGTATCATCAAACGCTCAACGGGGCCAAGACAATTTACCAGCACCTGCAAGTCGGGACACACCACCCGATTCTGTTTGCACGATTTCACGCGCTTCTCACCGAGATTTATCATACAGTGAGGATGTCACCCGAGCAAGCCCGAATAGTGCGTCTCTCTTCGACTCGTGCTACCACCACGAGCTTGTACGCGATGCACTGGCGCATCAAATCGCTCAGGGAATCTCTAGGCGTGACTTGTAAAAATGGTTTTAAGGAGAGAGAAGGCCAACGACAGCAACAGATAAACGAATGGATCGAGTTGTTGCTGTCAGGTACATCGGACACTTATCTTCTACTGAAGGATTTGAAATCATTTGAAGAGCGATCGGCATTTCTGAAGATGCTGAAAACGGAAATCGAGAACTCTGCGGGTAAGTACACTGTTTCTCAGCTAGGGGTAGTGAAGCAGGCGTACAAGGAGATTGCAAGCACATTCGACTCCAATTGTGATTTGGCGGCGCTCACCCCGGAGTGGTTCATCCCCTGGTATGAATTAATTATCGATGAATGGACTCAGATTGGTGCAGGTGGTTTTGGGAGCGTGTACCGAGCCAAGTGGCTCGACTCGGATGTCGTAGTGAAGAAGGTGACGCTGGCTGGATCGGATAGGAAGAACGACGTGATGATTTTTGATCCGTCCCAGTCCGGCGGATTATCCGAGTTACTGACATCGTGCACTCGATCTACTACTCAAAACGAGCTGAAGAGAGCAGAATCTCTCGCAATGTTCCGTCGAGAAGTTGATATTTGGTTTGGGTTTAGCCATCCACATGTTGTTCGGCTTTTCGGAGCTTGTCATGTTGGGAGACCATTTTTCGTCTGCGAATATGCCACCAACGGAACTTTGGTCACCTATCTGAGAAAGCACCCGCGTCAATTATGGACAAAGCTTCATGAAGCTGCGTTGGGCGTTCAATATCTTCACATGCACGCAACGTCGTCCATGGCGATTTGAAAGGGAACAACATTGTGGTTGGCAGCGATTTGAAGGCGAAGGTGACGGATTTTGGGTTTGAGTTCCGATTGCGAATGATGAAACTATGCCACCCGTTTCAGGAGCTTGGCATTGGGTTGCGCCGGAGTGTTTGGCCACTACCAACACACGGCCGAGATTTGCCTCGGACGTGTATTCTCTTGGAATGTGTATCGTAGAAGCAATGCGGGTCGTCGAGGCTGTAAAATCTGGTAAAAGCATTACGTCGTGTCTCCCGTGGAGAGATCAATTAAACGTTGTCGTGAAACACCATGCAACTAACGGCACATTGCCTTTGAGACCTACGACCTGTGAGGACGAGCAGTGGGAATTGGTCAAGCGGATGTGTGCGTTAGATCAGCACAGTCGGATCAAGATCTCAACTGTTGTGGACGTGTTGGCAAAATTGGCTAGTGACGTGGACAAGAAGCTCGTCAACTTTCGTTCGACTGAGATTGTCGACATGGAATCTGCTTCACACGTAATTGCATCAGCTCAAAGATCGTTGAGTAAGTTGCAAGGCGACATGGAGGGAGAAGAATCATTGCCGGTGCTGTCGTTGTACACTTCACTATGGAAATACATTGAGGAGATACACGATCGGATCAACGGCAATGACAAAAGTCGGATTGCGTTTTACTCGTTGGTGGCAGATGCTGATGCGTCTACGTCAAACGTGCTTGAAACGAAGTCAAGTCTTATCACACTAAGTGTGGTAGTAATGCGATGTTATTCGTTGCGTCGACGCTTGGACAAACTCGAAGAAGTCCGAGAGTGGGCAGCTAGCTGGGATTCTACGAGTACGACGACTGCGAAATGTTCGTTCCCATCTGCCGTGAAGCCTTTTGGAGAACATTTGTTGTTGGACACAACGTTCGTCAAATTGGGTTTAGTGGTGTTTATACTCTTTTCTACATATGCGTTCTCTCATTAAAGGAAACAGTTCCGATAAGTATTATTGTCATTTTCATATTTTTCATGCAACATTGCCGCTCTTGCCAGACATCTTTCATTTTGCCGCCTTCGAGTTCCCAGATCGAGATTGTGTGATCATGCCCGACATTAAGAGCTGCTTTGCGAACGAATACACATCCAATTTGTAGGGGGGGGGCTACATTCAAAAGCTTCGGAGCCTGCCAACGCATCGATCAGACCACTCCTAAAGTAACAGGACTTGCTCTCGTTGACCATCCTGGTTAGTTCTTTCGCCTAACTTGCTAAGAGAACAAGATTTGTTATTTTGGTTGTTACCTGAAATTTATCCTACTTATCCAAGTATTTTTGCTTTCTTCAAGTCTGGATTTTCTCAAATAATACTAACTACCGTTGTCTTGAAAACCGCGACTGCATACTCGTCTAATGAGAGAACGCCCATGCAATCAAGAGCCCAAGCACAAACACCACAAAACCCAATTTGATAAACGCTCTGTCCAACAACAAATGACCACCAAAAGTCTTTACGGCAGGTGGGAACGAACTTTTCGCAGTCGTCGAATTCGTAGAATCCAAACGAGCTGCCCACTCTCGGACTTCCTCGAGTTTGTCCAAGCGTCGATGCAGTGAATAACACTTCATCACTGCCTCAGTTAGCGAAATGAGGCTTACTTGTATGGCTTGCAAGTTTGGCATGGACGCATCAGCATCTGCCACCAAAGAGTAAAACTCAGTCCGAACTTTGTTATTGCCGTTGATCCGATCGTGTATCTCCTCGATGTATTTCCATAGTGAAGTGTACAACGACAGCACCGGCAATGATTCTTCTCCCTCCATGTCGTCTTGCAACTTACTCAACGTTCTTTGAGCTGATGCAATTACACGTGAGGCAGATTCCATGTCGATAATCTCTGTCTCAGGAAAAATGACGAGCTTCTTGTCTTCGTTACCCGCCAATTTTGCCAACACGTCCACAACAGTTGAGATCTTGATCCGACTGTGCGGCTCTAACGCACACATCCGCTTGACCAATTCCCACTGGTTGTCCTCACAGTTCGAAGGTCGAGACGGCGATGCGCCATGCAGTGCATTGAACAGTACCGCATGCTTGTCCGTGTTGCTCCATGGTAGACAGTGTTTCGAACTAGTTCCAGACTTCACTGCCTCGGCGACCCGCATTGCTTCTACAATACACATTCCAAGAGAATACACGTCCGAGGCAAATGTTGGCCGTGTACTGGTATCATCCACCGTAAGCATTCAGGCGCCACCCAGCACCATGCTGCTGAAATGAGAGGTATGATTTCACTACTCACAATGGAACTCAACCCAAAATCCGTCACCTTCGCCTTCAAATCGCTGCCAACCACAATGTTGTTCCCTTTCAAATCGCCATGGACGACGTTGCGAGCATGAAGATATTGAACACCCAACGCAGCTTCATGAAGCTTTGTCCACAATTGATCGGGATTCTTTCTCAGATAGTTGACCAAAGTTCCGTTGGTGGCGTACTCACACACGAAAAATGGTCTTCCAACATGACAAGCTCCGAAAAGCCGAACGACATGTGGATGGCTAAAGCCAAACCAAATATCGACTTCTCGACGGAACATTGTGAGGGCTTCTGCCTTCTTCGCCGGGTCCATTTGATCTGTTTGATCTACCGATGCTGACAGCGCCGAAAGCGAGAGATCAGTGCCTGGTTTGGCACCAGAACCTGGTAATATCACGCGTTTCACTACCACATCTGAATCCAACCATCTTGCTAGGTTTACAATACCAAACGCGCCTTCACCCAGACAACTCCACTCGTCGACGATTAATTCGTACCAGGGGATGAACCATTCCGGTGCTAGCTCCGATAAATCTTTTGTCTCCACCGAGCATGACAACTTTTCATACGCCTGCATCATTGTTGAAAGTTGATCAAGCGTGTATTTGCACGTAGAAACCCCAATCTCCTCCTGTAGTGTCTTCAAAAATGCCGATCGCTCTTCAGGTGAACTCAAATCCTTTAGTAGAAGGCAAATGTCAGATACTCCTGACAGAAACTGCTCGACACGCTCACTGCGCTGTTGCTGCCATCGAACTTCACTTTCTTTGGCATCTTCTACTCCCTTTATTTGAGTATTTCCTAGCGATGCCAGGAGTGAATCAATACGCCAGTGGAGGGAGTGCAAACTGTTGGTAGCTCTCGTTGAAGACAGTCGCAATAGTCGACTTTGTTCAGGTGACATCTTGACTGTCTGATAAAACTCGGTGAGAAGCGCGTTAAATCGTGCGAACACTGTTGGATGGCGCGTTGATCCTTGTAAGCACTTGTGTATCTCCTTAATTCCTTCGAACGCTTGGTGATGCTGATTGTTGTTGCAATTTTTCATGCACTCTTGAAGTTTCACCCACGCGTCTTGCATAATGCCATAGGTGTATTCTTCAAATGAGCATGGTTCACAATGAGGCTGACATAAGTAAGAACTCTCCTTCGACAGCCAGACTTTCGAGTTCGTAGACGACAGCCGCAAGATGAATACGTTTATAAGGATCTTGAGAGCACATGCGCCACACTAAATTTCGAGCAACCTCAAAGTGGCAGTCAGGGTTACTGGAGGCGTATTTGGAGTCTGCATTCAACTCGGGAGCCCAGTCAGCTTTCGATCTCCTTGCAACATGCACGGATTTGCCGCTCCATGGAGTTTTTCCAGTCACAGCTTCCAAAATGCACATTCCCAACGAATATACATCCGATTCAAATGAAAGTGGACCCCCTTTCATAACCTCGGGAGCTTGCCAACGCATTGATCCAACCACCCCCGAAGAAACAGCTTTCGGCCTCTTCATCGTACGACTCAGTTCGAAATTCGACAGTTTTGCCAGATCATCGCTGCCGATTAATATGTTACTGCAGCAGAGATCTCCGTGAACAATCTCTCTCTCATGAAGATACTCGAGGCCTAATGCTGCCTCGTACAAGTATTTCCAAATCCTCGGCTTCTTCGGAGATGAAGCCTTAACATGTTCAATCAGTGATCCCTTGCTAGCATATTCACACACGAAGAAGTTCACCAGTGGATCGGCTACACACGACCCGTACATTTTGAGCACGTTAGGGTGTCGTAATTGTTGCCAGAGTCTAACTTCACCCTCGAATGTCGCGTGAGAAGCATCTGAAATGAATAACTTTACGATCACATCAGCGTCGAGCCACTTAGCACGGAAGTCCCCTCCGATATCTTCATTCTGACACAACTTGGTCAGCTCCATTTCAGATGCGGGAATGGCGCAACTTGCCAAGTAATTGGAAGAGAGTTAGCAGTTGAGGTAGTTCGCATTGATAGCCGTGGCCGAAGAAATGGTGTCAGAATACGCCGTATTTCATGATATCCACGATCCGAAGCAAGTCGAACAGCAGTGAGTCCGTGTTTGTTCTTGACATTGACATCCACCAGACATTCCTCCACGAGGTACCGGACGAGCGGAACATTTTCGTGGGCAACCGCCTTCATCAGTGCTGTGTTTCCATTTTCACTCTTGGCGCTCACATCTGCGCCACATTCGCCTGCAAGGTACCGGACAACTTCAATTTTCCCGAATTCGGCAGCCAGCAGCAGCGCTGTGTATCCTCGATTGGTTTTGGCGTCCACGTGCACAGCACAATGGTTGACAAGATACTTGACGATACTTATCGCTCCGTGTTGTGAGGCCTTCATTAGTGCTGTATATCCATCTTTGTCCGTGATATTGACGTCAGCACCTTGCTTTGCGTAACATATAACAAGCTCAAGCATACCGAATGTAGCAGCCTGAATGAATGCATTGTCTCCATTGTCTTGGTTGGACATTGCACTTGGGATACGCGGTTGATCGCTACATGCACTGGGTCCAAGTACTTCCACTGACCCTGCCAACCTTGCATTTTCAAATTCGTTTGCACCTGGAACGCACGGAGCTGAACAATGTGGCCTAGGCCCGTTCTTTCTGCTTGGATTGAAGTCGAATCCGGCCGTGAATTCTTGATCGCTGTTGAGATCGTCTCCGAAGACAATGTTTGGGTTCTTCCGACATGAATTCCCCATCGGCTTCGTAGCTGCGCCTTAAAATCGAAAGTGGTGTAAACCTCGAGGAACGAGGCCAGAAAAAATGTTGTGCAACGCTGGCAACTTCTGCCTTCACGACTGCAATGTGAACCCACCGGACTCCTAGATTTCAGTCAATGATCCAAGGGGGATCACGCAGCGCATCACCTCTAAATGGCCCCATTTGGCAGCCTTCACCAAAGCAACTTCTTTATCCACGTTCGTATCTTGATTTTCCACGCTGTCTTCATCTGTAGTAGCTCTTCCCGAACCGAAATTCTCAGCAAGACAGCGGACAAGGTCGACTCTACTGTTTCTAGCAGCCCACGTTAGCGCTGTATACCCTTTCTCGTTCTTTGCAAACACGTCAGCTCTCAATTGTCCTGCGAGGTACTGAACCACCTCAAAACTGGCATTTTTCGCAGCAACTATGAGTGCAGTGTTTCCTGCGTTATCCTTGATATTCAAGTCGACACCGCTTCGACCTGCGAGATACCGAACCACATCGGTCCGGCCATTTTCAGCAGCTTTCATCAACACGGTATCTCCATTCCAGGCCTGGGAATTCACATCCACTCTGCAATTCTGTACCAGATACTCAACCACGTGGAGATGTCCGGCGGCGGCAGCTCTCCTCAGAGCGTTCTCTTTATCAACATCTTCGCCCTGTTGAACCAGTTCATAAATTCTCGCGAGGTCTCCTGCGACTGCAGATAAAACGAACTCGTATTTTCCCATCGATCCAAACAAACGCAGACTGCAGCTTTGCTTTCGACTGTTTCTCTTGCCTGAGTTAACCTAAGAATTCAGACAAATCCGGCGTGTCCACAATACGTTCAGACGCGATGTAGTTTTGAAAAATGCCCATACATTTCCTTGTTGGAAGGCCTTGCTCAAGTGCAATGACAAATGGACAGCGAATACACATCAGAATGTTAATGTTATTGTGCATTCTGTTCACTCTGGTTGTCGATGCGATGCGGCCACGGACAATGCTGGTGAGTAACACTTCATTCGTCGCCTGGTGAAGTTAACCGATGAAAAATCATTTCATTTCCTTCGTAAGCAGCATCGTAATGATCAATATATGTGAATGTACCTCAAAGCTAGCCCTTCGTCATGTGAGAGATGAAGCCACAAGTCCACATAGTAAAGAACACTATCGCACACAATACCAGAGCGACCTTGGCGATTTCCATGTCCAGATGAGGAAGTACGAAACTATCCGCAAACACTTTGTGGCTGAAGAAAAGAAGACTCCAGCGGCTGATAGAAACCTCGATCTCCAGCAATTGCCCTCTTCATGATCGTCGACACTTGCTTGGACAACTTCCAGTTTCTCATTTGGGTTGAATGATGGTAAATACGCATCCGCAAACTTGTCCAGGCGTCGACGCAGCGAGTAGCAGCGTAACGTTGTTTGGGCCAAGGAAATCAGATTAACTTGCAGATTTTCTAGCTTCATCGTTGCTGCGTTGGCTTCAACAAGTACCAAGTACAACGTTGAAATGCCCTCTCCATTGATCTCGGCGTTGATTTGCTTGTAAACCTGTTTGAGATGATCCCACAAGGATACGTGCAGCAATAACAGCAGCTTCAATTCTTCACTTTTCATGGTTCCTTGAAGACGAGTCAACAGGTTTTCCGATTCTGCGACCATTTGGTTTATTACTTGACGCCCGGGGCTTGGTACCAACTCATGCGCGCTATCTTCTTGGCCGTTTGCCTGTCTCCAAAGCTCGTCCACAACAGTAGAAATTTTGATTCGTTTCTGCGGATCCAGCTCGCACATACGTTTGATCAACCCCCACTGAGTATTAGTACAGTTTGTTGGTCGAGATGGCAGCGTTCCGTTCATGGCGTGGTATTTTACAGCGTTGATATCACGGACACACCACGGCAGGCAGAATTTCGAGTCTTTGCCGGGCTTGACTGCCTCCACTACGCGTAATGCTTCCACGATACACATTCCAAGAGAATACAAATCCGACGCAAACGTAGGTCGTGTGCTGGTATTGGCCAAACACTCCGGAGCTACCCAATGCCGTGCAGCGGAAATCAACGGTATCACTTCACTACTCGCGACCGAACTCAAGCCAAAATCCGTCACCTTTGCCTTCAAGTCGCTGCCAACACTACATTGTTGCCTTTCAAATTACCATGAACGACATTGCGAGCGTGAAGATATTGAACACCCAACGCAGCCTCATGTAGTTTCGCCCACAATTGATCCGGGTTCTTTCTCAGATAATGAACCAAAGTTCCGTTGGTAGCGTTCTCACAGACGAAAAATGGTCTGCCAACGTGACAGGCTCCGAAAAGCCGAACGACATGAGGATGATTAAAACCAAACCAAATATCGACTTCACGACGAAACATGGCGAGGGATTCTGCTCGTTTCGCGACGATCACATCAACTTGAGAATCGGATGGAGACGACTCCACTAAAAAGGACAAACTGGAGTGCGTTAGATCCAGCGAAGAAGTGGGCTTTTCCGTACCAGACCCTGCCAAGATGACGCTTTTCACAACGACATCCGAGTCCAGCCATTTGGCGCGAAATACGCTTCCAAACCCACCAGCGCCCAGACACTTGCTCTCGTCTACAATGAGCTCGTACCAGGGAATGAACCAGTCAGGCGTGAGCTCAAATAATTCGCCTTTGATTTCAAGTTTTGCAGCGATCTCTTTGTACGCTTGCCGCATTTTTTCAAGCTGATCCGGTGTGCAACGGAGTTTTCAGCTCCATTTCCAGCGTCCTCAGAAATGCTAAACGCTCTTCCGTCGACTTCAAATCTTTGAGTAGAAGGTAAGTGTCCGATATTCCTGACAGGAACAACTCGAGCTGCCCACTACCCTGTTGTTGCCACCATCCTTTGTCTCTTGGTTTCCCATTATCCACGTCAGTACCTCCAAGTGACGCCATAAGTGACTCCATTCGCCAATGCAACACATACAAACTGTTGCTCGTGGCACGTGTTGACGATAGCCGCATCATCATAGCTTGTTTTGGCGAGATCTTGACTATCTGGTAGAATTCAGCGAGAAGGATGTGAAAACGAGATCCCAATGCTGCGTGTTGCACAGAGTCTTGCAGCTTTGCTCGTATTTTCTTAATGTCTTCAAATGCTCGACAGTATGCGTCAGTATCGCACTTCTCCAAGAAAGATTGGATCTTCATCCACAGCTCGTTCAAGTTGTCGCATTCATCGATGAGACTTGCAGGTTCACGGTCGGGCTGGGATGATTCAGACCTCTCCTTGATAGCCAAACACTCTAGTTCAGAGACTACAGAAGACAAGTTGGCGCGGTTAGCAGGATCGTTTGAGCACATACACCACACCAACTCGTGGGCAGGACCGGAGGGGCAACTTGGTTCAACTAACGTGTCCACACTTGATTCAGGAGTCCACATCGCCTTAAGCCTCCGGACCAAACTATCGTCAGTGTCACCCCATGGTATTGCTCCAGTTGCCGCCTCCAAAATGCACATTCCAAACGAATACACATCCGATTCGTACGACGGTGGACCCCCTTTCAGTATTTCAGGAGCCTTCCAGCGCATTGAACCAACTCCATGTGTTGAATGGGAACTCTTCATCAATCCACTGAACCCGAAATTTGACAACTTTGTCATTCCATCATTGCCGATCAAAATGTTGCTGCACCGAATGTCGTCGTGGACGATACCTCGCTCATGAAGATACACAAGACCTAGTGCCGCCTTGTGCGGGTTCTTCCACAAGCCACAAGAACTGCCAACTTGCTTATTTAATGGACCCTTGCTGGCGTACTCGCACACGAAAAACTTTAAATGGGGACCAACGTCACATGCTCCGTACGTTTTGATCACGTTGGGGTGCCGCAATTGCTGCCAAAGACGTACTTCATCCTCGAATGGCGCGTGAGACGCGTTAGACACGAAAAGCTTCACGACAACATCGGCATCAAGCCACTTTGCGAGGAAATCACCCCCAATATTCCCATCCTCACAGAAGTGGATCAGCTCGATCTCAGAAGGAAGAATGGAGCAGCTTGTCGAAACACCAGGAGAAGAAACAGCACTCTCGGTTGATGCTGTGTTGTCACTTTTGTCCGATCGAGGGTCAGGCTGTAGAAACGGGGTGAGTATCCGCTGAATTTCCAGGTGCCCACGATCGGCAGCAAGTCTAATCGCTGTCTTCTGATCAGCATTTTTGGCGTTTACGTCGGCGTCACATTTCTCAACAAGATACCGTACGACCTCACAATTGCCCATTTCAGCAACCATCATCAACGCTGTGTATCCGTTCTTTGTCGTGGCATTAGCGTCTGCATGCCAATGTTCGGTAAGATACTTGGCGATCTCAATCTTGTCATTTGTTGCGACTTTCATTAGTGCAGTAGCTCCGTGTATATCCTTGGCATTCACATCGATCCGACATTGTTCAATCAGGTAGCGCACCACCTCTAAATGGCCCCATTTGGCAGCCTTCACCAAAGCAACTTCTTTATCGACGTTCATATCTTGATTTTCCACGCTGTCTTCATCTGTAGTAGCTCTTCCCAAACCGAAATTCTCAGCAAGACAGCGGACAAGGTCGACTCTACTGTTTCTAGCAGCCCACGTTAGCGCTGTATACCCTTTCTCGTTCTTGGCAAACACGTCAGCTCTCAATTGTCCTGCGAGGTACTGAACCACCTCAAAACTGGCATTTTTCGCAGCTACTATGAGTGCAGTGTTTCCTGCGTTATCCTTGATATTCAAGTCGATATCGCTGCGACCTGCGAGATACCGAACGATGTCGAGGTTGCCCACTCGAGCAGCTAGAATCAGCGCTGTGGCGCCATCTTCATCCTGAAACGTTGTATCCGCCCTGTACTGCTCAACCAAACACCACACTACTTTTGTGCATTCATATAAAGCCGCCACCATCAATGGCGATTGCCCGAACTTGTCCCGGGCATTAACTTCTGCACTGCATTTTTCGACGAGATACCGAACGATTTCAATATTGCCACTTCTAGCAGCCTGTTGCAGTGCAGTCTTTGAGTACTTGTTCCTTTCATCCACATGCACACCGCATTCTTCAGCGAGATATCGTACAATCTCTAAGTGACCTTTATCAGCGGCAATCATCAATGCAGAGTCTCCACTCTCATCCTTGGCATTAACATCTGCACCACATCGCTCGACAAGGTACCAGAAAACTTCCGTGCTCCCCTTTCTCGCCGCCTGCACCAGCGCTGTATGGATACACTCATAGTCATTCTTGACCTCAACTTTTGCATTTAATTCTTCACAAAAGTACTTGACGAAATTAACATTGCCATTCTCAGCGGCATACACCATCGCTGTGAATCCGGCGTTGGACTTGATAGTTACATCTGCGCCGCAGTGCTCCACGAGATACTGAGCCACTTGAATATTTCCAGCTTCGGCAGCCTTCATCAGTGCATTGTATCCGTACACGTCTGTGGTATCCACATTTGCATTGCATTTTTCAGCCAAATAATGCATCATTTCTAGATTGCCCATTTCAGCAGCCAGCATCAATGGGGTGCCTCCGTGGTTGTCTGTGGTATTCACATCCACACCGCATTGCCCCACGAAGAGCTTGACAACTTGGAAATTTCCTTGTTGAGTGGCCCTCATCATCGCTGTGAGTCCGTACATGTCTGTAGCATGGATGTCAATACTGTCTTGATCAATAAGGTACTTGACAAGTTCCGTGCTCCCGTTCTCGGCCGCATACATTAAAATTGTGTTTTCCCAGTCATCCGTGGCGTTCACCTCTGCACTGCATTGCTCCACCAGATATCGGACGATGTGCAAATGACCTCCTTTTGCAGCCTCCCTCAAAGCCCTTACGACGTCGTTTGTGTGGCTGTCACTTCGCTGTAACAAATCCTTGACCACTGCGAGGTGACCAAGTCTGGAAGCTTGTGTAAGCTCCACATACCTGCTCATTGAACGTCGGACAGGAGGGGTATCGGTATTTCGACATATCAAGATCGTCCTCCATGTTGGCGTCCAAAGGGAGACTGAGGTACAGTAGTCGATGCAAGCGAGTTCCTGCTGGCCAGTTTGGTGTAAATCAGCCTTGACCCTTGGTGCTGCTCTGTCTGTCAGCACGCTGTCTTTTTGCTAAGCATACCACAAACATGGTAAGTGGTGGAGGAGTCTACGAGTTGACATGTGAATATCGCTGCGGTGGTCGGAGTACTGATCCGTGGGTGTATGCGACGGCCATGGATTCACATGTCAACGGATGCTATTGAATCGGGGTAAAAACACATCGTTTTGCTGTACCAGCACAGAAAGTTAGTTACAGCACACAGGATTATGGCATCAGCACAGAGATTGTGGTGACAGCGCAGAAGGATGCAGCACCAGCACAGAAAATAATTGCACACCCGTGATTGGCGGCTCAGTTAAAGCTCGCCGTGGGCAATTCAGAAGCGCACGACCGGTAGGAAGATGCTGCAATGCTGTGGTATTGACGGAGAGTTCTGACGGTAATGCTATTTGTGGTTTTGTGATTGTACGCGCCAGCAATGGTTCTTTCCGGACGAGATGAGACGACAAAACGGAGCAAACGTTTGGAGGTGGCGACTGAAACTTGTAGCCGAATGGCATCGAAAGCGAAACCAATGCTCCGAGCTGGAGATGTAATTGAGTTCTACTCTGCCGCTTTTATTCCTGGTGACCCACGAGGGCGGAGAAGAGCTACGATAGTGAAAATTGCTCGGCACGAAAACGAAGAGTATCCCATCCGCGTGAACCGGCTGGAAATGTTGCCGTTGTACACAAGGGTTACACGAAACAGTCGATGATGATGGAGTTCCGTGCTCTGCGAGGTGGTATATGCTTTCGTCGTTTGAGCTCGTGGATGGGACCGCGGATGCTGTGTTCCAGTAGCAAGTGTTCAACCAGCAAGCGAAAGAAGCGGTAAACGAGGCGTTCGGTCGCACCGGAACCACTGAAGACACTGAAAGCAATGCAGAACCGATAGCTCTCGTGGAAGAAAGAGCTGAACACGTAGTTGACTTGCCTGTTCCGGATGCGGAAGCTGCCCCGTGTACTCAAGAGCAGATCGCTAAGTTTGAAGAGCTGCTCACGGAAGAAGAATGTCGAAAGAAGCAGCATCGTGCCAAAAACCGATTGGGCCTGAAACAACGTTCCAAACGACGGCATCACCTGAAGCTGCGCAAACCGGGTCGTGATTCCAAAGCTGTGAAACATTCGAAACCGGGTATGTCAACCTTTTGAAAGGCTTCATGCAGCAGGACTACGTCAAGGCTGCGCTCATGTGCTTGCGGAAAGAGAGAGCAGGTTCGACAGAAGCATTTCGAGAAACGGATAATACAGGACAGCTCATCCTTCCACCAGTCGCAGTGGAGTGCAGCACGACGTGTACGATTGAGCCAAAAGCCCCAGCAGCGTGGCCCAGTGATGTGCAGCTCTGTGACAAACGATTGAATCCGTCCAAACTGGCATTTCGTGATATCGGGAACCTAGGAAAATGCAAATGTGACTGCGAGTGCTATATCGACGACTGCTTAAACTCGCAATCGGATGTGTATTGTACCAAACGAAATTGTGCGGCGGGTGGTCAGTGCAGCAATGCTATCAGCGAAATCAACTCCCTCCACTTGTTCGACACGATGTCGAAGGGCTTCGGGGTGTATACGTCAGAGGTGATCGAGGTCGGAACTATTGTCGGAGAGTACTGTGGTATTTTGGAGGGGTACGAAGGAAAAATCGACTCGAACAATGAGAGTGTCCCTATCAAGCAAAACAGCGGGTACTCTCTCCTGTTGAACCACCGCTCGACTGATGGACGCTTCGTTTATATCGAGCCAAAAGAACGCGGAAGTGTCGTGCGCTTCGTGAATCATTCGTGTCAACCAAATTGCAGATTCAGAGAGATGCAATATCGAACGAAAGTAACGGTGGTCGTTATAACGACAAGAAAGCTGAAGGCCATGGAGGAGGTTACCGTTGCTTATGCAGGAAAGCTTTGGTTCGACTGTACCTGTGGCAGCACCAAATGCGTAGGTAAGATGCAGCAAAGTCGAGAAACTTAGACGAGCAACACGTTCTTGATATTCGTTTAACTCAGCTGTTGAAACTGTCAATCGTTCATATTTCCTATTCAATCTGTAGTGCTGGGCTATTTTTTTTAGGACGACCGCCTGCTGGTGTACGTCCACGCTTCCGATTGACAGATCGGTTCATTAGGATTTCGTGGCCAGTGGAATCTACGAGCGCGGATCGCTGCATAGCGAACAACAAATGCACGCAGTAGCCAAATTTCATCCAGTAACGACAGCAGCATGTACGCTGCGTTACATCCACTTCCCATCCAGTAGAAGGTTGTCTTTCTACTTCCATACGAGCGTAGTTCACACCAAGTTGTGCTGTTACCGCCAAGTACTCCTCGGTGCGTCGGCGGGATGGTACGTACACGCGTGGAGCAGGACGTGCCATAATAGCAACTTTACCTTCTGAACCGCTACTGAATGGTTCGTTTTCAATCAATAGTTTATCTCGGGCAAGCTCCCTCATACGCCTCAATATTGTTGAGGGAGGTTCAGGTGACTCTCGAAACATCCGAGCAGCACTCGATTCACTAGATACGCATTGAAAGAGCAGCAGTAATAGTGTCCCCGTCTTATGTTTCATGTGCAGTGAGTAGTGCTGTTTGATGTGGCGATTAAACTGCTCCACCGGATTGTTGGTGGTTGCATACCCCGACGGAGTCCAGAAGCACTGCCACAGGCAAAATCTTTCACCAAGCCACTCCTTTGAAAAATAATCAGCAAAACCTGGCGCTTCCGCAATTTGTCTCCAGTTTTTCATATCTTGTCGAACGCATTGTAAAAATTCATCAGGGCTTGATGAAAAATGCATATCGTAAATGTCATGGCGGATGCTAGCCGCTACTTTTT
Source organism: Phytophthora sansomeana (assembly GCA_032158285.1). Classification (NCBI taxonomy): domain Eukaryota; phylum Oomycota; class Peronosporomycetes; order Peronosporales; family Peronosporaceae; genus Phytophthora; species Phytophthora sansomeana. Next base: position 146,343 of record JAPDHH010000206.1, read on the forward strand.
CGGGAAATGCTTGCAATTTCTTGTTCACGTTCAACAGTACGTGAAAAAACACATCAAAAACTTGAACTTGGAACTAGAGCCAAACACAGTTTGAAGCGCGTTGAACTGGGCATCATCCGCGTCGCCCATAACATAACTCAGTATAATACGTTGACCGGTTACCGAGTAGTGCAGACGATTTAATGAAGCTAAGGCAGCTGTGTACACTACCTCTGTAGTCTGAGACACGATACAGAAGATGCGCGACTACAAGGTTCGGAGCGGCAACTCAAAAGCTTGTACCTCATAGGATGTAGTTCATTTGAAGCACACATCGTACAGTTCGTAGACTGGCTTGTTCCTGCCGCGTTTTGCTTTTGCCATTTTCTGTAAATCACTAGTGCACTTGCCGCGAAAAAAATGACAATAGCATTTCTATCAGACCATTTCTTCTGCCTCTCAACGTTGCATGAACCACCTACCGGTCGTGCGCGTCTGAATTGCCCACGGCGAGCTTTGACAGAGCCGCCAATCACGAGTTACAGCCGCCGACAGGTAGAGTCCTAATTGCACCCACCAAAATCCAGATAGCATTTTAGTCAGACCTCTCCGTCGATACCACAGCATTGCATCGTCTTCTCACTTCAGCAAAGCCGCCAGTCACAAGTTACAGCCGCCGACAGGTAGAGTCCCAACTGCACCCACAAAAATCCAAATAGTATTTTAGTCAGACCTCTACTTCTAGATCACAACACTGCAGTTTCTTCCTACCAGTCGTGCGCGTCTGAATTGCCCAAGGCGAGGTTCAGCAAAGCCGCCAGTCACGAGTTACAGCCGCCGACAGGTAGAGCTACAGCCGCCGACTTTGCTTCTTGGCGAATGGGTGGGACGAGTTGCTCAAACAGGTTGAGCGGGGATAATGGTTGCTCAATCGAAGGGAAGGGTTGCGGTTGGAAGGCGCTGTGCAATCGACTGTGTGCGCCTCGTCGCTTACTTCTGTGTTTCTGTTATTTTTTCTGTGTTTTCTTCAATTCGGCTCTGTGTTTTTCCTATTTCGTCTTGAATAGCGATCACTGGCAGCTTTGCGAAGCAGCTGAGGGTTCCTCCTGCAATTTGCAGCTTGAGATCCCATACATCTCCGGATAACTTGGCACAAGGGGCGAAATCTCCAGTGCCAAGCTATCCGTCCCTGCAAGGTCATGTTGCATTGTTGCATTGCTGCGCTGCAACCACCTCTATGGTCAAAAGAGGCTGGGAGTTTCTCTGCTATACAAGAAGAAATGCGCAAGACCGACATCCTAAGCATCTTCGGACGGGGTTCCAACCGGACCAGAAAGAGCTTTGTATTTCAAGATCGACCAACGTCGACAGCAATTTCTTCGAGTCTGTACAAGCCTCCGTTGCTTTTATTACATGTACTGCTCCTGCTCCAAGGAATCGAACCCAAAGGCAACACTCGCGTTCTACCACTTGAAGCTGTCCAAAAGTGGATCCGTTTGCGGGTACCCTGCACAGTCCCTGCACGCACATCCACCTCTCGTATTTCCGATAAGAGCTCAGTAACTTCATTTTACACTGCGATAGTGTCTCCCTATAATATGCCCCGTTACAACGATTCACCGCTCATATTCTTTATAAAAACCGAATATCCAAGTTAACAGGTTCCACCAAAATCCATTTGTTCCCGAAGATTGAATAATCGCCGTCCAGTTTACGTGAAATGTCGCGATAAGGTGCGTCCGCGGCGATGGGGTCCTGCCATAATCTCACTTTCCGACCTGCCCGCTGTCCTCCATGAGCAGCTCAAGTGCCAGCAATGCCAACGCCTCCGTCGGCAGCAACGCCACGAGCACCGACGCGGCGGACGAAATTGTGTTCACGAGCGCCCCCAAGACGGAGGCGTCGAACGACGGAGACTCGTGCACTTGGTACTCGGGGGGCATCTGCTCCCGCCCTCGTTCGTGCTCCGACTGCCTCAATGTGGAACTCTTCAGCCAAGACGTGAGTTATTATACAACCTACAGTGTCAGAAAGAAACTAGAGTGGCATACGCTTCCAGTCATTCATTAAATTCGACTAACCCCTCTGGTTTCTTATTTGTGTTTGTGGTATTAAATAGTGTGCGCTAAGTCCGTATGGAGAATGTATGAGTGCCTACATGCTGTCGAGTGTGGGCGGGTACCCCATGAGCAACTTCACTTACTGCTCGTCGGACGACGCCATTTGCTCGCAATGTCGAACCAATTGGACCCGAGATTCAGCGGCGGGGGACTATGTGGACCCGACCGCCATGTGCGTGGGCGAAACGGGCTGCATCTGCTTGGCGTCCTGTGCGATGCCCGACCGGGACGACACCATCGTCAGCAATTGGTGTGTGCCCGCTTTGGACGGGTCTCAGTTCCGCTTGGTGGCGGGGCTCATCGCTGGCACCATCGCGCTGTTCGTGGTTGCCACTGTCATGACCAAGCGACAACTTGCACGTCGACAGAGACAAGATGTCGAGGAACGCGAAGAACGACGAGCCGCACGTGCAGCTCTGCGTGAAACGCGCCGTCCAGCGGCGTTGGGGCACTTACCGCAATTGAGTTTGTCTGGGTGGGTGGACATGCGCGAGAAGCTGGTGTCTACCGAGCAAGAAAGGATGGGGGGCGGTAGTGCGGCGACCAAGCCGACGTTGACAAGGACGTCCACCGTACCGCCCGCAGCAGTCGTCGAAGAAGGTGACGGATATCGCCCCATGTCGCCCAGTGAACACCCTTCGCGTCGCGAGTTGTAAGATATTGTCCGGACGGTGGCCGAGCTTTGTATTATCACGTTGGTATTTATCAGTTTTCGTTTTTCAAGGACTGTGGCGATTGATCGGGATGACGATCGATTTGACAGCTTCCACCTCATCATTTTTGCTATCAGATCCAGAGGATGAACGCTGCTAGATTTTTAACTTGAAACGATGCTGTTGCATTTACAATTTGTACTAAGATTCCTATCTGTCGTGTCAGCAGTCCGTGAGCCTCTAAGCCGACGAATCGATGGGGGACATGGCGGGTGCGGATGGCTCAGCGCCTACAAGCTGAAGATAATTTGTCGACGGAGATACAGCGGGTAGACTGTTGACGCTGGTTTGACATGCACTAACGCAAAGTCGTTCCTGGCGCTCCTTTTCAATGAGACCAGCACGCATCGCCTCCCAGCCAAACAGATCTAGGAGTCGTACTTCAGGCTTGCCCGACTTCGGCGTCATGGTGTGTTCAACGCTGGCAATTGGGGCACCAACAACAATCGTTCGCCGTCGTTGCATTCCTCAAACCTCCTCTTAGAGCGGTGGTGGTGCATGGTGACCACCATTGCCAACGTGGCTACCAACGTGAGGATAATAGCGATCGCAACGCACCAAAACACCAGATAGCCTTGTGTGGACTCAACCTTGCCATCCTCTCTAGGATCTTTATCATCGGGACCATCCCAATCCGTGGCAGTCAGGTCCGTGCAGTCACTCCCACCGACAGCGTACACCCAGCTCGGCGCTTCGCACACTGCCACAAACACACACCCATCGGTTCCGACCATGAATCCTTCATCCGCCAGTTGGTCCTCGTCAAAAAGAGCGTCATTATCGTCGCAATACGTCGTGTTCTCTGCTGGAAATTGCAACTCGACAGCGTTTTGGTCCGTTAGTCTGCGAGACGGAGGCTTCGTGGCCTCACCAGAGTTGACCTTGACACTGCTCCCGTTGGTACCCTGAGCACCCATTGGTGCTGCCGACGCCACTCGAAAGTCCAGCCACGGGTCGTAGTTGTCTGGAACGGAGACGCAGCGCCCCACCTCGTTGATCACGCACCCATCGGGTTCCTGGTCCAGTTGTGCATTGAGGCAGTCGTAGCAACTGCGAGGAGCGTGATAATCGCCGACGTCCGGCGGATAGTATGAACACGTTCCCTGCGTTTTGTCATTGAGTTGTGCAGCGTAGGGAGAATCTTCTGCTCGGCGACGGAGACCCGCGCGAGAAGTTGCAACCATCGTTCAGTTAGGAGATGTGTCCTACGCCGTGGAGAGCGGCAATGGACAGAGCGAAGGGCCCTTCATTGCGGTGGTTTCGAGGCCTCCTTTTAAACTGCTACGTTAGAGAAGAAACTTCCTCCGTTTCGAGCACTTCAACGTCGCGACTAGTCAGAAGGTAACAAGTCAGCGGATACTTTCAGTTCAGACTTCAACGTGGACCTGGATTACAACCAGACCCGGACCCGGACCGGACAGCAAAAGCGGGTCGGCCTTTTCTCGTGCATGGCGCCTTCGAACAGCAGATCGCGGACCTCTATCCACCCCCGCTTCTACGCCAACCGTCGGATCAAAATGCTCCAAAATGGCAAAACCCGCAAATGGACGGAGGCGACAAGATACGCAGCAACCTGCTCCGCCGCAGGCTTCCTCCATTGAAGGCAATTTCATCTCCATGTAGTGGACCGCGCGCACAGTGAAAAAGCGAGTTTTTTATTGCTACAGTACCAGGAAAACGGTACCAGGGGTAGGGCTTCCCTTGTCTGTTCGAGTCAGTAGAAGCCCCGCTCAAAAGCCCGGTCGCCACTCTCCAATTACCAGCCTTCGTTCGACCCCAAAGCAGCGAGCAATTTGCGGCTGCGCCTGAACGGCTGCCAGCGGACGGAGGCAGACAGCGACGAGGCCCTCAGACTGAAGCGACGGAGCTCAGACACAAAAACAATCACAGGTACACAGATCAGGGGAAAATGTCTGCGAGTCAAAGCGGCGTGGAGGACATGACGTTCCCTCCGACGACGCAAACTGCCTCGCCTTCCGTCAATTTCGTGTCCACTGGTAACGGCCAGGAGAGTGATGACTCATGCGACGATAGCGAAGGCCCCCCACCTTCCAGCAACAAAGACGACGACAGCGACGACGAGGCCAAACGCCAGGACGAATTAAACTACCGCCGCACACACGGCACTTGTCTGTACTACCCCACGAACGACGAGCATCCGTGTCAGATGCAGCGCTCGTGCTACGACTGCCTCAACTTTAACATCACGACGGAACCCAAAGGTTGTTTCGTGAACTCCATGGGCCAATGCCTCCCCGCGTCGAAATACGACACCAGTAAAGCGTTCACTCTGGGAGAACCGTCGAATCAACTGGCGGCGGAATTTGTAACTGCCGGCTACAATGGCACGACGGGCAACAGTTCGGAGCCCAGCACCGCCAGTGAGCAGACCGAGAACCAGCAATTCGAGTTCCTGGCGGGAAATGCTACGTATTGCGACAACGCCGACGCCCAGTGTCTGTTATGTCGCGCCACGGCATTCGCAGAGATCATCTACCACCATTCGGACTATTCGCGGTCCAGATACTGCTTTGGACAGAACGGATGCGTGTGCGTGGCCATTTGCGAGGCCATCCAGGTGAACCACCCCAAGCCCGACAAAGGCTGTATGATCAACGCCATGAGCACGCAGGACAGCAACGTGGCTGTGAGTCAGGTGGGCTCCATTGCAGCCATTCTAGGGGCCATGTGCTTCATCGTCGCTTCCGTGTTCGTCATCTACCGGATCCGGAAACGGGGAGAGAGTTCGGCGTCCGACGGCGGCCAAGACCAAGTGAGACACCGGAACAATCGACGAGGCAGCGATGATGACGACCCCGTGATCACGCCAGGTGACGGATCTTCGCCCATTGCAGTAGCCACACCAGTCATGCGAGCAGGGTCGGGCTCCGGTCTTTTACTCAATTTATTCGGGTGGACGGCCAGGCGAGAAGTGCTGATTCAGAAGGAACAGGTGCAGGCAGCAGGAGTTGAAGACGCGGCATTGGAGCCCGTCAAGAACAACAATGTGCAACTGATCGGAGCAGAACCCTCGGCTCCAGATGTGGAAGCGGCGTTGCCGACGGCGCCACCGGTGATGATCCCGTACGCCACGTTGGCCATGGCGTCGGCTCCAGTGGCCGTCACTGTTCGAGCGATGGCAGAACCGTCGGCACCGGACATTGAGGATATGGAGTCCATCGACGGCGACATGGCTGTGCTTTGAGATGACTTAGCAATTTGTAGTATTTAATGCGGACGCAGGGAGGAGCGTGATCGATGTGATAGAAGTTGGTGTGGTATTGTCCATAGGGTAGCGTCATGAAAACTCTAGCAATAAACAAAGTAACTTGAGCGTTTGAGGCAATTATTCTGCAACTGTACTTGGTGTTTCCAGGCAAGACCCCGCTTCCAAATTTTTACAGCCACCGTTTGAACTTGAAAAAGAGGACAATGAGTGCCGCGACGACAATCATCACCACCCACCAGATAAAGTATCCGTAATGATACTTGGTCTCCGGGATGTACGGGAAGTTCATGCCGTAAACTCCAGTCAGAAATTGGGCAGGCAGAAAAATCGCAGCAATGAGGGCTAAGATATAGCTCACGTCATTCTGCTGCGACGCTCGAGTATTGTTGAAGTCGTCCACGAGGCTACGACACCGATCCAGGTTGTGCTCGCATTCTTCTTCAATTGTTGCGAGGTCTTCCTGCACATCAGCGAAATATTGCAAAGTCTCCCCATGGTAATCGTTGGACGAGATCACTTTGGAGATGATCTCTCGCAATGGTTTGCAGTGAGTCTGAAGTCCCTTAATCTGCTTCGAGCAGGCTGCAATTCGACCCATATCGAAGTGCCGCGGATCGAGTGACATCAGGCGTTCAAGCATGATCAATTTCGCACCAAACGTTTGCGAAATTGGCGATAACTCGTTCACGCAGACATCGATGATCGTGTACACAAGAAATGCCGTGCTGTGCTGACGCACTTTTGAGTACGAAACATGCAGCCGCTGCTTCAATGCCGGCCAAAGAGTATCGCCCGACGCCTGGACACTGATGAGGACGCCCTCCATGACATACAAACTGAGTTGTTCGGGTGGAGTCATCACGTGTCCAATGTCCAGGTCCTTGAGTCGTGTTTCAAGATCGATCTGGGTCATGTTGTCAAATGGAGAATCGTCTTCCGGGAATACGAATTGCGCGGCGCGATACATGTGTTGGTAGGTTTTCACCAACGACTTGTGGCACGGGTGCAGGATCTGGAGAATGAGAAACGAGTGCTCGTCATATTTGACGTATTTGGGGCGCTTGAAATCCGGACCCAGCGTATCTTCGATGGCAAGCGGATGCAGTCGATAGCGAACCGACAATCGACGCATGAGAAGAGTGTTAATCTTCTCCACGTTGATCCAACGCACTGTGGCCCAGCTCGGTTTGGTCGAGTAAATAAAACTCTTCACCTGGTTGATCGGGTAGACGCTGCGAATCCGGTCCGGAGAATACTCAATCGAGCCCAACGTCACAGGTGACTTCGAACTCGCTTGGAGAACGGGCATCGTGCGCACGAACGAGTCGTTGAAGAGCTGAGCGAGTTTGATCTCCTGAATCGCACACAGAAATTCGTCGTACGAGATATCTCCACTCTTATTTTCATCCACAACGTCTACGAAAGCTTGGAACTGTCGATCACTGTCACAAGCAATGCCCATGGCTTCCAAACCGCATCGAAAACCCTCGTACGTTATCATTCCCTGCTCTACAGTTCAAGCAACACCAATACAGGTTAGTAAGTACACTGCAGTTCGGAATCAAGAACTTCTTCTTTACCATTGGGACTGGAGAGCGAGAAAAGTTTAGTGATCTTGGCGTTCGTGAGATCAAAGTGAGGGTCTCGGATTGAGAAGTCATCTTCAGTGTCGATAGCTCCAAGGGTGTCAGACCACTCTACAGGATTCGTGTCCTCCTGGTTGGTACCAAACGGAATGATGTGCAGGATATCCTTTCCGTATAAAGTGAGCGGGTGCACCGTCGTGTCCGCTGGTGGTGTCGTTGGCGTCTCAATTGACCTGCGAGAAGAATTGGTGTCCTGTTTCGCTTCGGGATTGCTCCGAAAGCTGTTGCCACCTGCAGCACTTGCAGGTGGAGATGGATTGGATCCTGCTGCCGAGTCTCCACTATTGCGCGTTCCCTCTTCCCTCAAGCTGATAGCGATGCGTCTTGCACTGCCATCCACACGTGCACCATCGTCGGAGCTCCAGTCTGCAGGCTGATACGTTGTCGGGACTTCGGCTGCTCTCCACGAATTGCGACTCTCACTTGTCCGGTTGGTGCTTCGTGCTGATGACTCGGAGCTGCCGTCCTGCGCCACAATGGTGATTGTGTCGTCACTTCCTGATCCATTACGCGGAAGTAGTGCCCTCTCCATCTTAAAACCTCTTGCGCTTGACCTGGAACTTTGGCGAATGCACCGAGGCACCGCTGACAATTACTGGATACCATGTCGGATTCTCCAATGATTTTCATTTTGCTCCTTGCTACACGAGTGGAGAGCGTCTCGTAAGCTGCAAATGAGATGCCAGACTCGGCTAGCTTGCATTTTTGGGCAGTATCATGCGGAACAGTTTTCCATTTCCACAATGACCACAACATCATCATCAGAACGCCGCCGTTGCAACGGCTGCGTAGAAACGGCTGCGTAGAAACTTCTTGCTTTCACCGTACTGTACCGCAAACCGCTGTCAGAGGCGGTGGGCGCTGGGAGCATTGAAGCCATTGTTGACTTGGCGTTGAAACTGCGAGCAGAACACTCTGATCTTGAGCGTTACGGTGTTCGACCGCAAGCATCAGTTGGTGAGTCTTGGTCCAAGACTGTCCGTCGAGTCCCGCGTGGCGACCCTTAGCTCGGTCGGTTCAAAGTTTGGATTGAACACCAAACTATGGTGTCGCCCTGACAGATGCACTTGATACATTTGTCCACGATCGAGAAGATCGCAGCTCAGCACGGTCAAAGTTTGATGCTCATGTGGCTGCCAGTGGTCTACTGCCAGTCTGGCACGGCCGATGCAGCCGAGAGCTCCGCGTTGTGTGCACGTTGCACTCTAGTTGGTCAGACGTAGGAGCCCTGCTCATGGACACGCGGTGACCTGCATTGACCTGCTTGAAGTGGCCGGCCAAGCGCTGACCAACCGAGGGCCTCGAACAGCTCGTGAAGGTCAAATGACCGGCCAAACAACGGTGGCGAAATGCACGAAACCTTTCAAGCTCTCTCCTTGAGCGCCATTGAGGATTTTTAACAGCAGATATCCGTGAGGTGCATGATGCTCTGCATCATTCTGCGTGATACCACAGTGAATCGTGCTTACGATGGACTCGACCGGCAGCCGACATCTTGTTGATGCGTCGCGGCCGAACGAATGCTCAAAAATGCAGGCATCAATCCAGCGCCAACCACCAAACGCAAGCGCAAATCGCTTCACTCGGCTTCTGGGGCCGTTTTGAACACCACACAACAAGGCACAAAACTTGTCGCCAGTGAGCCATCGTCAACTTCACCCACGCATCTCTGACACGCATACAAACGCCAAGTGCATTTTACACAATATTGTGTGCACAGAACCGTGGAAGCGTGGAGCGTGTCACTGTGGAATTCGCCGCCGACCTCAAAGGCTGAAAAATGGGCACCGAGGCGTCGTCTTCGTGGGGCGACAGCGCAGCAACCAGGCCACCCCCGCCGCCACCGATCAGTACATCGTCTTCGTCTCGTTCCGCTGCATCTTCCGTTATAGTCGGTTCCATCCCCTCGTCTTCCGTAGGCGACACCATCGAGGTCGAACAGGGGTCTCAAATATCCACTTTCAAGCACCGTCCCCTTGGCTCCCGCTCGTCCTCAGGCTCCAGCTCTTCGTTCCTGCAATTGACCAATGTAGGAGATGCCAGTGACAGTGAATCCGACTCGGAATCGCGCTCGGATTCGGCATCCAGCTGCAGTGACGGCCAAGTGGAGATCGAGGCCGTGACCCCCAAGCCAACGGACTGGACGTCGGCAGACCGCTGTCCCTACTACCCCGTCCGAAGCGACGGCTGCACGGAGCCGAGATCGTGCAGAGACTGTCTCAATATCGACGTCGGGGGCGACTACAGCTGCATGGTGAACCAGTACGGCCGTTGCGTGCAGAAGAACCCTTCCACGTACGTGAAAGGCCTCGACTTCCAGTACCAGCAGCCGTCCAATGATGGAGAAGTGTGTGAGGACCAGAGAGTGCAGTTCCCAGCAGATAAAGTGGACTATTGTTCGTACGGAGACAAGGAGTGCAAGCGATGCAAGTATTCAGTGTTCGAGGACGTCATGGAAGGCCGGATCAATGGGTCCCTGACCAAATTCTGCTACGGAGAAGGAGGTTGTGTGTGTATTGCCGTGTGTGAAGCACCGATCTGGAAAGAGACCATTGGCCAGACGGTCTGCAATGGCACAGTGGTGAACAAGGACTACGAGAGTCAACACGCCAACACGTACGGCGGTTCCACGGGCTCGGACCATGACGGACCCAAACTGGGCCACCTCTTGACGGGGATCCTGGGAGGTGTCGCTGCTGCTGTGGTGCTCATTGCAGCCGTCATGTACGTCCGGAAGCGACGCAGAACAGCGAGTGAAGACAGTTCGAGTGGATCGAGTAACTCGGGCAGCACTCAGGCTGGAGGCACGCAGGAAGGTGGCGAAGATGACGCCGCCGGATCTGCTCCTATGGCTGTACCCGTGGCCGGTCTGAGCCTGTTTGGCTGGCAGGCCATGAGATCGGAGCTCATTGAGCGGGAGCAGCTTCTGCTCTCTGGCGTCGAGGATTTCTCGAACGTCCGCACAGGATATTTGCAACTGCTCGATGTGGACGCCTCTGCTCCTCCACAAGAGGAGGACGACAGCTCAGCTCCTGTGCTGCTGGTGCCATTGGCCGGAGCGTCGGCGCCAACTTTCTCACCTAGAGGCGTCGCTGCGCTCGCTTCGGCACCATCCGCGCCCCCAGTGACCCCTTCAGCTCCACCGGCGTCCCCCACTTTCCTCGAGGAAGAGCTACTGTAAAGTGTAAGTGCTGTGGATAGTATTTATTATAATGCCACTTACTTTACTTGTATGCCTGGCTGCAGTGGTGCTCCCTGTTGGTGCCATTCTGAGTGAAGTGGCAATTTGCTGTTCGCATTTTGGTGGGGACATGATTCTTTTCTCTTCCGACACTTTTCGTCCGGTCAAGATTACGATGGGACATGGTGCCAGGAATCGCATGTCCTCATTGTACAGCTGGCTACATTTGCTCTTCGGATGTGCATCAACCGGCAAAAATGGGCCAGCACATCAGCAGAGTTTTCATCGGCTCCGGCTGTAATGGCCGCTCTTCCCAAGACTGCAAGAACTCCGCGTTTCCCAGTCAAGTCGCCGTATGCGCCTCGTGCAGTGACCAGAACGCAAAGCAACGCTCGACAAGTGCCCCCACGCTCTCTCTCTTCTCGTAAAGGTGACTTTGCGAGCGCTCGGCGCAGTCTCCGATGACTCGACTCCATTTCTCGAGGTACAGCGAGGACGCCGACAGCGTCCAAACGGATAATGACAACGCCGCCAGCAGAGGATTCAACCAGAGTCGTGGACTTCCAGCTTTGAACAGGAGCGGCTTCGAGCGCAGTCTTCGGATCGACAATGTACAAGTCTCCCATATCCCGATCCTAAGTCGGGTGGAGAACCCCTTTATGAGCTCCGTTGTCATGCTCAATGGCGCGGACTCGGCTGTCGACAGTCCCGGGTGGAGAAAAGCTCAGGCTGAAATTGAAGAAGTAGACGTGGTGCCGTTTCTTGCGTTGTCAAGGCAATTCGAGGTGAACCTCTTGTCTCGCAAGCACCTCGGTCTGCTGGTATCAACAGGGTTTGCTGGAATTTTGATGACTTGTCTGAAGCGCGGCGTTCTACCGCTGCTTGAAACGGAGCTTCAGATGAAGTCCTATCAAATAGACGCAGCCTCTGTGTTGATTTTGCTGCCGTGGTCGTACAGCTTCATCTGGGGCTTCATTTCGGACGCTGTACCAATCCTAGGCTCTCGACGTAAAGCCTACATGATTCTCGCGTGGATGATAACGATGGTGGCATGCTTCTCCATGGCATTAACGGATCAATTTATTGGATATCGTGCAGAGCTCAACGATATGACTGCGGCTGATATCGTGAGGCACAACGACTCGCTCATGGACGTGTATATTGTCCTCCTTATGATGGCCAACTTCGGTTGTATCGTAGCGCTGGTAATTGGAGAAACGTACGTGGTTGCGCAGACTCGACGGGAGCGGATGACAGTTCGAGGAACAGCACTTGGAACGCTGCTTATCACGCAGTTTACTGGCGAGCTTATCGGCCAGATCATAACAGACTACGCCATTTTCCACATCTCGGACCTGGGAACCACACCGATGGTGTCAATACGCCAAAGCATGCTGTTCTTCATGTTCTACACGCTAGTGCCGCTCATGTTCTTGTGCACGTGCTTCTTCGAAAAGCCCGACCCACCGCCGATCAATGCCGCGCGCGATCGTCACAACCGTGCCACGATTGAAAACCTGGAAACGTCAGCAACGGAATTACAGAGGGCTTACATGACTGCGAGCAATTTCTACCAGCGCCTTAAACTTGCTCTACGTGGACACTGGATTCGACTTCGCAAGGCTTTGGGCAAGGAGTCAACATCGAGGGTCATGTGCTTCTTGATCGGATTCATCTTTATTTCCGAGTTCTCGCTGACGTACCCGACGACGCGACTTGAGGAATGGTGCGGGATGACGGCCAAAGCTGATTCAACGAGCCACGTGATGATGGAAGTCTTCTCTGCGCTGCCTGCCGTGCTATGGAAGTACTTCTTTCTCAATTCGGATTGGCGCTTGTGCGTTTTCTCGAGCTTCATCATTTTCACCATGACACCCCAGCTCGTTTACTACATGATGGCTACTTTAAACCCTGCAGCACGAAACATTTCCATCTATGCGGTCGTATCAGCGCTCACTGGGTTCCTCCGCAGTGCAATTGTGATCCTGGAACTTGCGATCGCTGCAGAAATCGCCCCTGTCGGTGGTGAAGGAGCTTTCGTGGGCATCGTCGTCTCCATAGCATCGAGTGTGCGATTGATGTCCAACACGGTCTCCAACGCGATCGGCTTCATGTTCAAAGATGTGGAACGAAATATACGCAGCACAGCAGACCCGGATAGAATGCAAGTGGCTTTCGCACTGGTATTATCGCACATTATCCAAGTTATTGGACTTGTTGCACTGGTGTTTCTGCCGAAGCAAAAGCGTCAACTGCAACGACTACATCGTTTTGGAAAGACGAACGAGAAGTGGACTGCGTGGTGGATCCTCGGGTGCCTGACCGTTTCTTTCATTGTCAGCACGGTCCTGAATGCCTTGGCCATTTCACCCGAGTACTTCGTGTCTAGGCATCGTAGGAGGAAACGGATGTTAGTATTAGATTAGCCAACTTGTTCGTGGTAAATAGCGTAATGAACGCACATTCGGTGCGTTGTGTTGATAGCTTTTTCGTGTTCGTGATAATACGATGGAATTTACTTTGAATTACTACAGTAAGTACTTACTTCTAACGAGTTTACTCTAAGTTGCAGCCACTGCCGCCGACAATTCGCAAGCAGGACGTGCTGGGGATGATGGCCAGCAAGTTGAAAATGGCACTAATCAAAAATGCCCCCCAAGTGACCCCAAGACCCACCACGTCGTGCTCTTGTTTCCTGGACCACCAAAACGGTGCAGACGCTGAAGTTCCTCCTTTTGCCTCGGCAGAAAAATCAACGCCACAAGACTGATGATCCGAATGGAGTAGCACACTCCGAGTCCGAACGCCACTTGACCACTTTGTTGGTCGGTGCCGTAGAAACTGGGATCCTCGAACATGTAGCCCAATCCATTGGAGAACGTCGTCGAGAGCAGTCTCATGATGGAACTCATCGAGACAATGATGCCCAAAAATGCGCCCTCGCCACCGACAGGGGCGATTTCAGCCGAGAGAACGGCCTCCAGTATGACGAAACCTGCACGAATGAATCCTCGCAATGCTGTGATGAATGCAAATGCTTCTTGACTTCGCATAGCAACCGACAACGTGGCCATGAAGAAGAAAATGACTTGTGGTAAAATCATGATGACCAGCAAGCTGAGCGAGATACACCAACGCCAGTTGCAATTGAGTGCACAATACTTCCACGCCGCTGCAGCCAAGACGTACATCGTCTCCATCGTGATGTTACTTGAGGATTGAGCCTTGTCGGTAAAGTTGCACCAGATTTCGAGCTGAGCGTGAGGATACGTGAGCGTAAATTCCGACAGGAACACGAAGATCATGAAAAACCGGATGATATGCGTAGTGGACTCCTTCGCCAGCGCTCTCCGAAGCCGAAGCCAGTTGATACGAAGTTTGCTCACGGATGAACTTGTGGCCTCCTGGTCAAACATCTGAGACTCGTCCGCTCCGTAGTTGGTCTCTCCGTCGTCAATTTCCGGTGGGTCCGGGTCCTCGTGGAACAGGAACACGAGCATGAACAACGGCACGAGTGCGTAGAACATGAAAAAGAGTGCTGTTTCCCTGAACGACACCAGCGGAGTGAGCCCGAACGCGGTGATGTTGAAGATGGCTTTGTCCGAGACGATCTGGCCTGCGAGCTCACCCATGAACTGCGTCAACAGAAGCGTTCCCAAGGCCGTACCCCGCTCTTCCAGCGGTTCCCGACGAGTCTGCGCGACAATGTACGTCTCTCCGATAATCAACACGAGTACGCTTCCAAAACTTGCCAGCATGAGCAGACCAATGTATCCGTTAATAAGCGCCACTCGATGCTCCAAGGCTTCCTCCGCTGCCGCATGGTCTGACAACGCATTATACTCGAGTGTGTAGTTCAGAATCGCCATGGCGAAACACGACAACAACAAGACCGTCCATCCAGCGATCATGTACGACTTCCGTCTTGAGCCCAACAAAGGAACCGAGTCCGAAATGAAGCCCCACACAAAAGTGTACGACCACGGCAACAACATAAGCACTTGCGCTGCGTCTGCTTGGTACGTCTCGAGCTCCAACTCCCCTTGAAGAAGTGGGAAAAGTCCTCTCTTCAAACACGAATTAAACGCCCCTGCAAACAACGTTGACACCAGCAACCCAACGTGTCTGCATGAAACAAATTCCACAGCTCCTTTCCTCACAGTTCCGTCGTCCGACGGCAGTGAACTTGGTGCATTAATGGAAACTCCATCTGCACCGTGTCGCATCGCCTTGGCACTGATCAACGACCCGTCATAGTCCACCACTGCACAAGTGCTGTCAAGTGCATTCTCTCCTCTCCTCGTACTGATGATAGGAATGTCGAAAACGTTTTCTCTCCGGGTACTAACGGCCGGTGCTGTCGTTGCGTACGAGTCGTCGAAATTTCGCACTTCATAGTCGAATCGGTCTCGGTGACGTGTCGGTTGCTGTTTCCTGCGAGGTGGTGGAACTCGCTGTGCCCTCGTGCTGTTCGGAGCTCTTCGGTTGTTGTTGGGTCTTCCTCTAGCAGGTTTTACGCACAAATCGTCGTCGTTGGAACTTCCAGAGCTGAGTATTATCCGACGAACCATTTTTTACGGTTTACAGATCTGCCACGTCGGACTCGTCCAGAAGCCCTGATACAATTGACACAATTGCAGACTGCAAGTCGGAATGTGTCGGCGGCAGAATGGACTTGCCAGCTGAGACCGAATGAGTTCGGACCAAGTGTTCGGTCCGTCGTAATCCTACTGTCGGTCTCTGGTAATGGCAAACTCCACATTTCACGTTACCTCTTGTCAACGGTTTGTGCATTGATTTGCATGCGTGCACTGCATTTTACCACATTTTACCGCCATTTTTTGGGCGGGTTGCCATGGTTTGTGGACTCATTGTTTCTACGTTGGGGCTACGGAATAGGATTTGAAGGCCCACTCGACCAATGTGTGGCCTGCTCGGATTCATCTGCTGGATACGACGATTACACCAATCGAAAGGGGAAGCTGCTGCAAAACCAGTTGCCGGTTCCACAACGCCTTGAGGTGACACCGCAATGCAGACTCACCGAATGGATGCACTTGTACACGTTCGCACATTTTTACTTTCAAATTTTACAACAACAAATTACATGTACCTACGAGTGCATACATCAAGACTAGTGCATTGAACATGTTTGGTTGAATCTCCCCATAGGCTCATTACCGATCCCATGGCCAAATGCGACTGCGACTTTCCTGTCTCCGGCTCGAGTTTTCGTCTTACGAGGATCCGGACGATTGAGGACATAAAGTCTTCGTCGGCTAAGATTCGGTTGTCAACGCTGACACCTCAAGTCATCGCAGTTCGTTTTCAACGCGACACAAGCGATTGTCGATGGATGGCGCGCTAAATTGCGCTCTTTTGATGGTCGCTGTAGCACAAACATCCAAGTTTGAAGCCAAAGACTGCTTGGAGACACCGATAACTAACAACACGAACAATTGTTTTTCATACGCAAGCTCGGCGGTGTGTATTACTGTCATACTTTCACGTTGAGCTTTTTCTTTAGCTTCTAGGATACTCCCGTCTTTGGAGAGTGAGTACGCTGCATCGACTTTGATGCAGACGCTTATAATTAATTGCGAGGAACGTCTATCGCTCCTCAAGTACGGCATAGTTGAACGCACGCTCAATTGACATGCTGGAACTGGCGATGCTGCTGCTGTAGAGACTTCCGATATCGTCGCGGGTGCCCAAGAACGAGTTCTGGCCGGTGGAACTCACATCGTCGCCAATGTCGCTCACTCGACGCTCACGCTCCAACAAAATCCGCAACCTGTCTGCTGCCTGCGCTGCCGTCGGACGCAACGTCGGCTCGAGCGTCAAACATTCCATCATGAGCATCGCCACGCCGCGCGGACATCGGTCTGAGAGCGACGGGTGGATCGCTCCAGTTCGCAGCAGCTCCAGCACAGCGCTTTCCGGCAGCGGCTGGCCATTCGAGAGCGTGATTTCCGAGAATGGCAGCTCGTGGCTGTCTAACTCGGACAGAATCACTCCGAACGAGTACATGTCCACTGCAGTCGAATACCGAGCGTCACCAGAGAGCACTTCCGGCGCGATCCAGCGGTTGGTGCCGATCGAGCCTGTCATGGCAAAGTGTTCCATCTGATTGTCGTCGTCGTCCTCGCCTTCCAGCGAGTGAGGAATCCCGTATCGACTGACTCCAAAGTCCGCCACTTTGGCTGTGAACGTCGAGTCTAGCAAAACATTCCTAGACTTCAAATCACGATGAAGAATTGGTTTGGGTTGTCTTGAGTGCAAATAGGCCAGTGCCTCGGCGATATCCAGCGCCATTGCCAGCTTGCGAGACCCCCAGGCACGGGCCCGAACGTCACTTCTCGTCCGTGCCAAGTACTGCCGCAGATCGCCGCCACTCATGAACTCCAGCACCATCTGCAAGTCTCCGGCATTGCCCGACGGTCCACTGCTCGCGTCCAACTTGGCAGACGTCCAGGCCACGCCGTAAAATGCAACGATCTTGGGGTGACTCAACGTGGCAAGGAAGCGGATCTCGGCGACGAACCTGCGCATGGCGTTTTCGGCTGGAAATCCTCGAGATTTGGATCTCGTCCGTGAGTTGGACCCGGCAGTAGCTCCCGTGCCCCCGACACTCTGTCGACTGTTCTTCCTCCACGATTTCGTCCTTGGTAGTGACGCGGGCATTGGCGGTGACAGTTTTTTCACGACCACCGTCTCGCCCAAATACGTGGCGAGCCACACGGTTCCGTATGCCCCCGCCCCAAGAGGTCGAATGGGAGTGATGTTCTCTGCATCAATCCGCCACGACTCGAGCGCTTCTTCGTCTTCCTGGGTGAACGTGGCGCGTGCATTGTGTGCTGCATTTTTGCGTCTCCCCAATTGATACACCGGTAACGTGGGGGACCCGCTGGTCTCGAGATCGATTTCTGTCTGCTGGTGCTTAGTCTGTTTGCAGCAGAAATACATGACGACCACGAACGCCAAGAGCAGCACCAAGGGGATGCTGATACTGAGCCACAACTCCAGCGACTTATCGTCCGAACTCCCGCTGTCCGCTGCCACTGCGTTGCTGCCATTGTCACTGCCGAGCACTTCTGTCGATGCGTCGGAGCTCCCTGCGAGCCATCGGCGCATTGCTCGTAAAATGCAAAGATGCAATCGTTTAATGCGCAGTCAAATGCAAAGATGCAATCGTTTAATGCGCAGTCGTGCAGTCGCCTTTTCTTCTTATTTGCCTCGTTGTTGGTTGTTGATCGTTGGCTTCCGTCGGCCCAAAGCCTGAGTGGAGTGGTGGCAATGTGCAACTGAGCAGAGACCGCCCGACTCGGCCAAACCAAGAAGCGACATGTGCACCGTAGGGATTCGCGGACGGAGCATGAGATCGGCGTTACATAGGAGAAAGCCGGCCGTGAAACCTGTGCAACAGGATAAAAAGAACGTACGGGACGACGTTCTACTTTCTCAACCATACAAGACAGAGATATAGACAACCTACGTTGTGGCATACTTGGAGAGGCCGATTTTTTCGTGCCGACGACTCCACGAAGCTCTGGGGTCCGAATGTGACGGAGGTTGGCGTTCGTGGCGGTCCCGTTTGCTAAATCGTCCGCGATCTCCACCACGAAGCGCATTTTGTCACATGAGCAGTGGATTGCTTGGGTTTCCGGTTCTGAAACTTGGCTTGCGAGTGTTCACTTTTGTTCATTGGAGTGGGTGGGTGGATTCCTGCTGCTTTTGAGGCAAGCAAGTCGCAGACGACTCGAGGGTGTTATTACTGTGGTCGAATGCACGTGGCTGGATTTCACTCAAGAGTGGTCTTGGCAACTGCAGCTCGCGCACGATGGCCACCGCCTCCACACAATTGCCCCGCACAAAAAGTGATTGCTTCGGGGCATTACAAGTGTTAGTCGCGGATGGATCGAGGATATCGGAGCCCGAGAACAATCAAGGTGAGGAAAGTAATACACAACCAGATGGCTGCAACTATGGAGCGCTGGGCAGCCACACACAACCCGCAGCAAGATACCCACGCGTGTCTTGGCTGCTCAATCCCCACGGTAAAATACCAGTGGTCAAACTGCAATCTCACATCATTTCGAGACGCGCATCGCGATAGTCGGGCTGCAAATGGGAGGATGTGGGCTGGAAAGACGTCGCTCTTACTCTTGCAGCATCGAGGGGGTCATTACTGCAAGTGACTTTTAGTGCAAAGTGAAAACACCATCGAAATGCTCTCGACGTTTTGGTTGCCATAGGGTTTCATTCCCCGACACGAGCCTTCGTTGGAACACAATTCGCACACAGTTTTGCGGGGGAATTGGTGTGGGAAAGCGAGTGCTCTTTCGGTGCGAAGACTTCACGCCTTGAACTTGTTGTGTATTGTCCACGAAGACTCAACAAGCCTATGGAACGAGAAGACACCAACTTTTTGAAGAGCAACGACCCACAACACTGAAACCCCATTTCGGTGTGGATGTTTCGGGGGGTGGATGTCGCGTCGTCAAGAATTCTTGATCGAACGAAAAGGACGTCGATTGTGCAGGACGAGAGTAAAGACACACTGCAATCTCTATACGAATGAAGTATGGAGTTTCCCTTGCCACCACACAGCACCGTGAACCACTCGTACGAGTTGCGATGTTCTGATACCACAGTTGGTCTACCGTACATGTACGTGAATTGCCCTGTGGGACTGCTGTTTGGCCGAAGTTGTGCAGATTGATGTAGCGCTGACTCACGGTCTCATTTCGATGGTAGTTGTTGCAAGTTAACCCACGCTGTGCGATACGTCACGCTCCCGTGCCCGCAACGTTCCTGTCCTGATATCTCACTCGCTGTGCTTCAAGTCTGCGGTGGTCGATCGCGATCCAAGTGTGGACGGATGGTGGTCGTGACTCAAAAGTGCCATGCAACGCGGCACCGTTGCTTGCGACAAGAACAACGTGCTAACGAAGGACCAGATTGAACCATACAGCACTGGAGAAGTATGAAAACACCCAGCAAAGTATCAACAAATCCATTGCCGTCTTCGTGCATTCTCCAAGTTACAACTCAAGCCCAACACCAAGTCCCGAACCTCTCCGAGTCTTCTCCAATTTCCAATGGACAGCGCGTTGTTGCCACATAATGACTCGGGTGACGAGGAAACGATCTCCATTGTGGCGTACGGAGCCACTCCTCCGCCATCGGAAGCTTCACGTCCGACAAATGACAATCGGAATTCGTGGAGAGGATCTCCGTCGACAAGTTATCTGCCTCCCGACTGGAGCTCCGATGACGATGCAGTGGTTGATGGCAGTGTGAGACCAATTGCTGTCAACACGGAAACGGATACCAACAGTAGTGGAGACTCGACACCTGCGACGCCGCCTTTGCCCGGCGACAACAGCTTCCGAAGTACTTCGAGTGCGAAACCGGATCCGACGTTGTCTGTCAGATCAACTGAGCTGTCGTCCACACCACCAGCGAACACGACGGTGCACCCACTGACGCTTTACGGAAAGGATATTCTGCACATTGTTCCGTTTGGCGTCTCGTCGTACGACGCAAACCCCGTCAAGTGGTCGGATACCCTCGGTGCTATCGACACTGAGGACGACTACTCCATTCGAGACCCGCACTTCGATCTCACCAACGGAAAAATCACCAAACTTTTCTCACTTTCCAATCCCGATGGTGCGTGCTCTCAACTTTTGATGCTTTGGCATTCATTGACTGACCTAAACTCTGCTGTTATGACACGATAGAACGAGGAATGTTGTCCACCGAGGGTTTTCGTTGCGGTCTGGAGGCAATGGGTATCGCTTGTGACAGTGATCGGCAGTTCCAAGCTTTCGTGGACGTAGTGGATGATGACAAGAGTGGAGATATTTCGTACGAGGAATTCCTCCGCGCGATTCAGGAGATCAAACTGGCTCAGCTCTTCAACGACTCGTTCGTGCGTACGATGCCTGCATTGTACGCAAGCTTGAAGTCACCTGTGACGTTGGGCTCGATTGAGTACTCTCCGGACCGGATCCGCAGCGTGAACCCGATCAATCAGGTGAAAAGCTTCGTTTACTCGACCAAACCGAGCTGGGCTGCCGTCCGTTGGATTAATGTGAAAGGCATCAACACACTGTTGATGAGACGGTTGTCAGTCCGCTATCGATTGCACCCTCTTGCAATTGAAGACACCCTCGGTCCAGACGTCAAACGCCCCAAGTACGTGAAGTTCGACGAGCATTCGTTCCTGATTCTCCAGACACTGTATCCACGCAACATGGCAACCGTGAAAAGCTACCAGCACATGTATCGCGCCTCGCAGTTTGTATTGCCGGAAGATGACTCTCCTTTCGACAACATGAGCAAGTCGGAGCTCGAGTCACGACTGAAAGAGCTCGATGTTGGTCACGTGATGTCCCCACCACAGCAACTCAGCTTATATGTCATGGAGGGGGTGCTAATCAGCGTCCAGGGCGAGAATATGTTGTGGGGAGCACTCAAGCAGAGGCTGCATCTGTCGTACTCCAAGGTTCGTCAGCACAGTACGGCCTTCCTAATGTACACGATCATGGATGTGTGCGTGAACGAACTTGCACCAATCTCGCAAACGTTCGGTGCCAAACTACTGATGCTTGAGCGTCTTATGACTTTGGAGCCTCGATACTTCGAGTTGGGTAGAATTGCTGCCTGCTCGAAGCAGATCAAGGGACTTCAGATGCACTGTAAGCCGATGCGTGAAGTCATTTCGAAGTTGATTGCGTCTGACGACTACCACGGCGAAACTTTACAGTATTTTGCCGACGTACAGGAGCATCTCACGACAATTGAGGAGGAGTGCGAGCACAACTTGGATCGCTGTGACAGTCTCGTGGACGAATTCAACAACACTCGTGCGTCGCAGCAGAATGATGTCAACTACATTTTGGCGCTGGTTGCAGCGATTTTCCTGCCTGCGCAATTCCTCACGGGCGTGTACGGTATGAATTTCCCGTACATCCCCGAGCAGACGTACTATTACGGCTACTTTGTCTGGTGGGCAATTATGCTCGTGGTTGCAGGACTCATCGTGCTCTTTTTCAAGTTCAAGAGATGGCTGTAAGAGGTTGATGGGCACGTCTTGATGACTTCTAGTGCTGTACGACAAGCAAACTCTCAAGTGTGTTTTACGAGCAACTTTGTTCACTAGATTTTAAAACGACTACTGTGGTTTCGTGGTGGGCACTAGCCTCAGCTGGAACCAACTCAACTCTTGTAAAAGGCTCGAGCTACGAGCGCAAACACCAAACCAAATTGTGCCAGTTAAACTACTATTTTCTGTTTCAACATTTTCTCTTCCAAGTCCAGCCCCTCACCAGCGCCACAATTTTTCTTACCGCAGGTTTGTTTGAAGCAAAATAACATGACCACACGCCCGAATGCAGATCCCAACCAAATAGTATCCATTTTCACAGCATCGGGCCACGTCGTTTGGAATGAACGAAACTTTCCCGGATTAATTGAGAGCGGAGTGTCCAGCGAAGATGCGTTTGCGAGGAGTCCAATAGCTTGATTCCTGCACCATTCATCTACTGAATCCGTCACGTTACACGAGTCCAGGAAATTCAGTGCGTCAGAAAGTGTCCACCTAGAGCATCAAACACGTGGGCATGTTGGTTGGTCGACAGCCCGGCATTGATTCCTCACCCAACTGGGACTTCGATTTCTGGTTCGACAATGTTCCAAACATTTGCAGCAGTTTGTCGGCATTATTTTCTTGTGCGCAAACCTCCAAAATTCGTGATTGACAAAACCAGTAATTGAACTGCGTTGTCAGCTCACCGTGATAACGGATGACTCGCGCTTCGTATCACATTGCATCAAGGTTCGCAAGTATTAAAACAACGAGAGGACAGCCAGCAGTAAAAATCAGCAGCGCTCTCAGCGTGTTCACCTTGCTACAAAAGATCTGAACAATGAATATCACCAGTATGTCACAAGTTGAAGTCGCTATGTTGCGCAACATAACAGCTTCAACAAAGATATAACCTCCGCTCGAGCCCCTCTTCACGTGTAACAGTTTGTAGAGCGAAATAGGTTACTGCGCAATTTTCGGCAGTGTGACCTCATCATAAGAAGCCAGCGAGCCTGATTCGTCCATCCATTCTTTCACTATTCTCATTTTTTTTCCCTCGTCATTCCACAATCGGCTAGTCGATGACAAAATGGTTGTGCTCACTGCGTGATAATAAGAGAAAACGTTGCAATCTCCGTCGTTACGGAAGAATGTATGACAGCGACGCAATTGGAGAGAAGAAGAACAACAACTGTAAGGGTACCGATACGTCCGACCTGCAGCCTCTCTAGCGATTAAGAACAACACGGCAACAAGATGATCACAGAAGAAAGTAATTCGTGAATGCTTACAGTCTCGACTTCCACGTCCTGGGTTTCTTCGGTTTATCAAGCCGATGGAAGGTTGTCGGGAGCTCAATAATAAGTCAATTTCTGTACATCCCTTCCAGCCTAAACGAAAAGTTTTTCCTTTTGACCTTAGGGCTAACTAACTTCACGAAACGTAGCATTCAACAAATAGCAAAATTTGATACGAGAATTTTGACGCCAGCAGTACTCTAATACGCAAATGAGCCCCTAGATCCACAGCTAAGTCCTTTCGTAAAAACAAAATGATTAGAATTTGCTTCTCTGATCTCTACTCCGGTTTTTCTCTGTTCGCAACAGCACGAAATTGTTGTAAAATGGATGAAAAGTTTCGGTGCAGGCTCTGAGACTCGTCTCCAGTGTTCGTGGCAGGCAGTAGAAATATGGTCGACGGCCTTTCGGTGCACATGCGAGTTCAGACTTTGCTATTCCAGACGAACCTTCCACACAAATAAACGAGAGTGGCCGGACAAACCCCCTGCCGCGCTGTGGCGCAAGCTACGCACCTACAAACTTGTTGCCGGATCGTTTGTGGCTCCATCGCAGGCCAGTGCCCTCAAAACCGCGCTGGAAGGAGCAGTCGCCGCGGCCTGTGAAGCCGTTCGTAAGGCCCTGCGTGGTGAGCGCGAGGAATACGTCCCAGAGAGTCCTCAGTCCAGTGCACGCAGTTCTTCCGAGCCAGAGCCGGATTTTGATGACTTTCAACCGTCCAGCACTTCCTCCCCCCACCTGGCAAAGACAACAACAAGTGCATTAGATGCCACAGCCCCAAAGGAGACTATTGCACGCGAGGGATTTCAGCAGAGGTGGAGTATTAGCCAAATAATCAACTTGGTGACCTCAGATGAGGAGAGCGGAGCTGAGTCGGCGACCCCACGGTCCGTGAGCGACCAGACCATCGCGGAAGCTACGGCCTACGTCAAGAAGATCCCCAACCGCCACAAGCGCGCCAAAATTCGCCACCAGGCGAAGAAGCGGAAGGCACGTGGCGAGGTCGCGAAAGAAGCGGGATCTGGCGAAGTGTGCCATTACTAAAAGCGGCACCACCATATACCATGCGAAGACTGTTAAAGCCATCCGATTCAAAAATCTGTTGAAGTTGCCGGAAGTGAAGCTGCGCCTGGCAAACCTGCACGGTCGAAGGGCTACCTACCCCGATCCAGCTTCGCGTCAAGAGCGCGTGTTGCTCCGGGAAGTGCCGTGGCCAGCCGAGATCGAGTCGATCGCGACGTGCAAGCCGAACGGCGTCAAGTTTCGAGACATCGGTGCGTTCGACGCCTGCCAATGCGTTGGCGACTGCTTTTTGGATACCTGCGCGAACGTGGCATCTGCCTCGTTTTGCACGCCGGAGTGCTGCAACCTCGGGGCAAGGTGCATCAATGCTCCCGTTACTCTGAAAACGCTGAAGTTGTACGAGATCGACAGAGTCGGGCTTGGTGTCTACACTACAACTGATCTCGACATTGGGGACATTCTGGGGGAGTACTGCGGGGAGCTGTCGGAGTTTCCAGCGTTGGTGGAAGGGCAACCTGACCAAGCCGTGAAGCAGAACAGCGGGTACACGTTGCTGTATAACGCGAAGTCGACCAAGAGAAACTACGTGTACGTCGGCGCTCTAAAGTGTGGCTCCATAACGCGGTTCATTTCGCATGCCTGCGAGCCGAACGCTGCCTTCGTCGAGCAGCAAACCGGCACCCGCGTGGAAGTGCTGGTCAAAATGATCAAGGATGTGAAAGCAGGCGCCAAGGTGACTGTTCACTACGGGAACGAACGCTGCTTCACCTGCGCATGCGACGACTGCTGGGAAACTCCGGTCGAGGAATGCAGCGACGAGTACTGATGCTCCTACATTTTTGCTCTAGTGTAGCACATTCCAGAGTGGTGGAATCAACTAAATGCCAACACGGAGCTATGACTTTTCATATCTTGTGCATGCTGGAACTGTTATTAGTGTTCAGGATGGTATCTTGTCCAGCGCATTCAAACTTGGCTCGACACGATGGAGTTGTTTGGGTGTCTGTATAGCAAGACAGTGTGGACAGTATACACTCGAGGAATTAGCTGAAACGTCTTCCTTCTCCTTTCACAACAACTAAAGCTCTTGGAGGCGAGAACCCTCATGCGTATTGCATTCGAAGAAGATAAGCAAACAGATACGTGAACTCGCAGTAGACTAGCTCTCAGATCCCGAGGCGCTGGATCATTCCAAACTGAGAGTAGGTCCAATGGTCCGCGGACGTCCGATGTCGGGTAGAACAGCAACCTCCCCGCGCTTCCGCTTACGTCGGTTTATCAAGATTTCTCTACCGCTGCTGTCAACGTGTGCCGTGACGCGAAGTGCGAACAGCACGTGAATGCAGGCGCCAAAGGCAAACCAGTAGTCACACGGACACCACTGACGGTAGATATCCACGGCCCAACCGTCCGACGGCTCCCCTTTCACTTCCTTGCGGGCGTAGTTAGCGCCCATCTGAGCCGACACTGCGATTCCCTCTTCGCTGCGGTTGTTTGGGGCAACAGCAACGCGAGGGGCAGGAAGCGATATCACTCGATGGATGCAACACGACCCAGCGCGCACAGTTTCGATGTCTTGGCCCTCGGCAAGTCCTAGTAAGCGTTGTCTAATCAGTTCGGACACCCTGCGAGCGAGGGTCGGCGTCGGACACACTTCAAACTCGAACGCACGGGCGCAACTCGACTGATCTTGGCAGCATGAGCTCAGCTCTCGCAATAGGGTCCCCATTTTCAGCCGCCGACGTAGTATGTAGTCCCTCTTTAGCAAAGCGTTGAAAGTCTCTGCGGGATTGTTCGTAGAGGCGAACCCAGTGGGCGTCGCGAACACCTGCCACGTCGTGAAGTGTCCCGTGAGCCATTGCCCGTGCATGTACTGTGTAAATGGAACTAAACCCGAGTCCTGCATCCAGCGCTGTAGAAGTGGACGCAGCATTTGCAAAAAGCCCGCATCGGTACGTGCAAAGTGCAGATCGTCGATTTCACGCAACACGCAAGCTTGTGTACCCGCGGAAAGTAGCTTAATGCGCTCCTGAACCTTCTTCATGACGTGGAAGAAGCACATCAAAAATCTGTAAGACGGGTTGTCGCCAAACACGGCTGCGAGAGCATTACACTGAGCTTTGTCTCCGTCGGCCATTGCATACTGCACCATCAAATGTTTCTGGGATATCCATGAGTAGACCCGACGTAGGGACAGCAGAGCAGCCTGGAATATGGGCTGTGTCTCTTGAGACATAACAAAGAGAGCCACCAAATGGAATCTCCGCGACCGGTCCGACACACCAAGCACTAGCACGGGGTAGTCTCACTGATTCATTTTGTACGTGCCGTTCAGGTGCAGAATGAAGCTGTCCGGTGGCACAATCAGCCTCATCATCAACGCCTTCGTCGAGATCCCCACAAGGAAAGGATTCTCGTCGGAGCCGTTGCCGACTATCGGCTTACCGGTGTTGTCCATCTGCCAACCGAACGTGAAGGGCTGGGTCATCTCCTCCGAGCCGTTGTAAGCGTGCGCGTGGATCCATGCCCTGAGCTCGTGAACACGGTCATGGTTCTGCATCTGCGTCCGGCCGTAGTGATTCACAAAGTTCTGTACAGTTTTGAGTGGCGGTAGATCCTCCAGTGGAGTGGCAAATTTACGGGACAGAGCCTGGCGGATTCGCAATGGCCGTAAGTGGTTCTCCGCCAGCTCACGGCAGAAAGCTTTCTGAGCTGTGGTCAGCTTCTTGTGCTTTGGGGACGACGCACCAGTGTCGTGCACGCCGGACTCGAAGATCGATGCGTGGTCGGTGTCCAGGCACGTAACGATCTTTCCACGCCACGCGCATTTGATTTGTCTCGCCTCACGACAGGATTCGGAGCTACACACGAGCAGCCGATAGCGCATCTTGTGGTCGGCGCCTGGGCAGATCATGCAGACCATTGATTGGCTCTTGTCGATGTCGAAGGCCTTGAGAGTCGCCACCACCGCTTCGGCTGCAGCGGCGTCGACGTCAACAGCTCTCTCTTGCCAGCTTACCCGCCCCGGCATGATCGCTCGGGTTGGCGTGATTTGGGGGAATGCTGTGGGTCACACCAAACAGTGTTGGCCGTATCTGGTCTCGGCGGCGAGTGCTGGTTGGGCAGCTTCGGCCAATGACTGCTGGGCGCCACTTGGCTTGAGAACGAGCGCTGGTTGGCCAGCTTCCACCTAGCCGCACACCGTTTATGTGCTTCCAACGCCGCGCAGAAACCCAACTTTCTATTGTGCTGGCACAGCACTTTTGCTGTGGTGACGAGTTTCTGTGGTGCTGACGCAGACTTTTTGTGCTGTGGCTGTACTGTATGGTGCGCGTCATGCGTTCTCATTCCAGCGATGTAGTGGTCGTCAATTTTGTTCAGAATTTGTTAACCGACTTCCGTTGTTTCTTGAATGGTAGTTGTTGTTCTCTTTTCAGTAGTACGTCCTTGTTGAACCAGCTAATTTGACGAAGGACCAGACAACGGACGTAATATTGAAGGATGTTGAACTTAGAACTCGTAGTAAGTCGATTTAGCAACCGTGGAGCTCGTTTCCGTCAATTAAGTAGGATCTGCCGCGTTACCTCTAGAATTCGCTGTGGAAATGAATGCAACACCGGATAATTTTTCATTTTGGTACCGGACGTCTTGCAAGCTCAATCAAACACAAAACGTGCATTCACCATCGAATTGAGTGATTCACAAGGCTCCCCCTTAAAACGCAATGACTTTGCTTCAGGAGTTGGTCGTTCCTGGGGTGGGTCTTGTCGAAAAATCCCTCTTTTTGATCGAGAAACGATGTCTAGAAATTGAGGAATCTCAGCCATTGTGCGAACGTATTAGCAAATGCCTAAAGAACCTGTTTAGTGAGCTCCAGAGAATGGATTCGGAGGAGCATCTCTCGTCCAGTGACTGTATGTGGAAGTCCTCACGAAATTCCTCCGATTTCTTTCAAAATATTGTGGAAAAGAACTTGTGTTTCGCTCGTGGTCTCTGCAGCCTTTGCGGCGGCAGCCCCAGCGCTTGCATGGCGCGTCCATCACCATCTCGTCGTCGCAGTGGCGGCATAGCATTGTTCTCGAAATGAGCCCGTGGCGCATCATGAAGACGGCCGTGGACCTCTCGTCGATGGTGGCCGCCATCACCTTCTCGAACGTGAAGGCTGACGACTCCGGCTCCGACGTGTGGTAAATGTAGGGCGAGGGCTCCACGGGAGCGTGTACCATGGCGTTGATCTCGGCATCGGCTGGGGCGCGCGAGGCACGATGGCGGGCGGCATGTGAACGGGGCATCACTGCAGTGAAGAGAGGTGGTGGGAGCCTTGAGCTCTGGGGAATGTTTTGCTTTGTGAGTCTGGCAAACAGCCATCGCAACCATGACGTCCTCGAAAATGGCGCGAAACCGGGGGGCGATCTTCCCGCGTGGCGCGAACTTCAAGTTTGACAAAGTGTGAATGATGCTGAATGGTCGTTCAAATTTGTGATTCTAAAGTTTAGATCGGGGGCGTTCTTAGGTAGTGCCGGAAAGCGGACTGGATATGCACAAACTAATCGGGAAAAACGGACCCTAAAAAACCGGCGATAGCTAGCTGTCGCCCGTATCATATACATCCAACTACTTATTTCCCCACCTCCTAAAGACTTCTCTTCCTCTAACTCTTATTTTACCCTTGTCGTTTCCACCTTATTCCCTTTACCATCTATCCTTTCAATTCTTTTCCCACTCAACATTTTTTCCAGCTTTACGCTTATTAACCTTACTTTCATACACATACTCTGCTGTTTCAAATTTTCTCATCACAAATTCTATTTCTCCACTACCATCTTATTACCTACCTTTTGTTTTACCAACTCTATCGTATTTCCTTCTATCAATTTCCTCTCCCTTTCTTTTATTTTCCAACTAATCCTCTCTCGCCTCCACCTTTCTCCCAACTACTCTACTCTTACCTCCCTACTGTACTCCTACCTTCTTTACTCTACAAAATTTACTCTCATCGACTTTACTCCTACTGACATTACTCTCATCCATTCTACTTATATCATTTAACGTATATATTCCCAACCCACATGTTTTTCTTTTGTACATATTTACAATTCTCATTTTCTCATTCTACCCCACACCATCTGTACCTCTTTTACATATTCCACTTTACTCACGTCATCTTCATTTCTACATTATTCCCTGTCATCTATACTCTTTCACATTTGTCACCAATAAATTCCACATCCAAATATTTTCATTTACACATTTCTACCTCCAAAATTCCAATTTCACATATACATATCGACTATTCAACACACGTTATTTCGCCAACCCTACTTCAATCATGTTTTTCCTTCCCTTTCCCTTTCCACCATTTTCAGTTTTTCACCATTTCTTCCACAACTTTTATAATTTTAGATGTAGGTTTAGCATTCCAACCAATTCAACATATCTATATTAACAACCCAAATATTTTCCTAGTGTACATATACACATGTCAGTTATTGTGCTTTGTATTGACATATGCAAATCGGGATTGGTTTTGGCCGGTTTAGTTACTAGCGAAGTCGGTTTATAGTAAACCGGGTACAGAATTGTTTGAAATATGGCGATTTAAGACGGTCTCGGCCATTTTTGCACAATTAAAAGTGCATAAGTGGATGAATTCAATTTGCCCTGTTCTCTGCCGTTTTCTTATGCAAGCATAGCTTAACAGTCTTCATTTCCGTTTTCAACTCAAGGTGCAACGACATACGCGAGCGACTACCGGTGGCGTGCCGTCTTCCTCATGCACGAACGCAAGTCTGGTTTGTGGTAGTCATGCAGCATATTCAATGGCACCGCTACCGTCCCAACGGCTCTGATGATAGCGCAGTAAAAATTGTGTTGGTCATAGCTGTAAATACCGGAGTACGAATAGATCGAGCGGCGAGGTCTCCTTCCTGTACGCAGATCGTCTTCGATTATTATGTTGTGCAGTACCACGCAGCAATTCATAGTTCTCCTTACTTTAGTTTAAGACCACGCTCAAGCTGGCCGAGCTACAACAGCAAAACGAGCTTGTAAAACACCAAAAACTAGCTCTACATCCTTTCGGATAGATTCCTATTTTTTGCGCGTCAGTCAAGGGCGTCGAGATTGTTTTTACGAAACATTTCCACTCTGGGTAAATACCGTCGGATAGATAGTAGAGAAAATAGTAAACTCGCCCATTTTCTTCGTAAGAAAACCGAGGCGCGTTATCATCAACGTATTCAGCTGTCATCGGAGATACATCGAAAATATTTAAATCATGATTCCTACCTGGCATGCCTACAAATACATGCCATATCGGTAATCCTCCGTAGCAATGGCTTCCAGCACCACCGTGACATCTCCAGAAGCACCTTGAAAGGCTCCGCGCCAAGCACTTGGGCAATTGTTCCAAGACCACTTCATGCAATCAAATAGATCCAATTCTCGGAAATCCTCTTGAAGCATTGACTCTCAAGATGCTAACCAAAACGTACTGAGCAGGAAGTCGGATATTATGACTCTCGAGCAGTTTAATTATATTCTGGATGAGTTTGTATTGCGATTCGAGCGAGCACTGGGCTCTCTCCAATAGACAAAAAAAGCCGTCAAGCAAATCCGCAGAGAAACCATAGGCCAGCATTCGTATTGCCGCTGCGACTTTGATAACGGGGGACACCCCACATTCCTGTGCAATCCTTTCGCCAAGTGAAGTAGACATTAGCGTGCCCTGTATCTTAAACAAGAGAAATAAAATGCGCTCTATTCATTCAAAAAAGGAAACGAAATTGCTCTTCAGTGTAGATTGGTCTATCACACAAATACTGCTTGTCAAAACGTTTGTAGGCTAGAAGATGGTCGTGTTCTGGATTTGCGCTTGTCCCGGACAGTGAGCCGCCATGTATTTTGTGCGTGATCTCTTACGACGCCGAAATCGACTCGAAACGCAGCAGCAGCCAGTAGTCTGGTACTAGTTTGGGTCATCTTGCAAACTAAAGAGCTATATTGAGCTACATCGGAGAGCGTTTGATTTCGTAGTTGCCACTGAGGATTGCTACCCTAGTGCAAAATAATGTATCGTCTTTGTAGAAAATAGACTGCACTACGCTATTCACTTTACACGTTCACTTTTGCACTATGTAATACTGTTGGAGATGCTCTAATAAGTTTCAATTTATAGAGAAAAGTGCACACTCCGGTACAGTCGTAAAACTGAAGGGGGCTGGGTCGCTGCGGGCCGTATTCGGAATATTATGTTTTTTAAGTCTCTCAGAAACCCTGTCTGTTCCAACTGATTTCACAAACCAAGCAGCCAGGAAACCGGAAAACTTATTTGACACGAAATGCAGGGGATGGCTGGGAGATCAGCAAGTTGCCGAACCGGACATCGATCAAGTTCTGGGAAACTCAAGTTGATTTTTTTCGAGCTCGGGATTCTGACATGGCTGCCATGAACGATCTCATCGTTCTTGACGATTTTCAACATTTGGTCAATGTTTGATGGTATATATGTTGCTGCTTTGCTATGGGTAATTGTTGTTTCTAGAGCCTTGCTTCGAAAATGTTGAACGGGCTCCTAGTGGGAAAGGCGACAGCTTAATATTTCAACGGATGGTACCTGTCGAATTCATTTCGGTGGCTGACCTCTTATATACTGTGACGATATTTCCAGTGCACGATTAAGCACAGGCTACGTCCAGCGATTCGGCCGTGACGATACATGTTCGTCAAGACGGAGAGTATTTTTGCCAACGAACGCATGTTCAGTGCGCTGGTAACGTACACTACACCGTTTTTCGATGTTGTCGTGAAAGTTCGCAGTGCCAGTATTGATCATGCAGATGCAATTCCGTCTGCATTGGAATCCGTTTGACCTCACGTCGAAACCCAAACCTGCTGAGAGCACCTACTTCGAAACGCGCATAAGCAGACGCAGCTCAAAAATACCAAGGGTTTTATAAAAGAGGTTGCTTTATTGCATCTCCGGCAACTTCACGAGCCATGATCTCAAGCGGCTTAGGGCCCTTTCAAAACGTGTTGTGAGTGCTTGGAAAAGGGTAGAAGAAGTAAAAGTTGCTGACTAGCTCAGCAGTGTATGCCTGCCTAGACGATGGGAGCGTTGGAGCGGCAACAGCTCCTCTGTACTTGATTTCCATCCCACCCAGTAGTCAATTGAAGATCATCCTCGAGTGATCAAAGTCGCCGTCACAGACTAGAGGAAGGAACCAACCATTATGATATTGACTTCTGTGCTACCGAGGGTGCCACTGTACACCGCGACAACCGTGACCTCAGATCCACATCGCCGTTATGAAGTTTTGGATAATGGCATTGATTTTTTGTGGCTAATCGACTCACCTCGAAATTTGTTTTTTTTGTAGGCCCCCTTTCTCTGCGTTCCGTGCCAAAGGCAAAAGAAGAGCTGCTACTACCCCCAAACTGTAGAATGAGAAGCGCGCGGGGCGCACCACCCGCACAGGGACAACAGGCAACGCCTGTTTACCTGTCAATAAAAGAACTACCTCTTTAATACGTTAAATAGCTTGCGAACTACGTTCGCACGCTATGCCCTGGCAGAGGATCGAGGCCAGCCTGTGCTTGAGTATGCGAGAAACACGCGTTGGACGGAGTAGGAGATCAAGGTGTTGGGACGTGAAAGACGAAAGCAAGATTTCTGATTTAAAAGATAAACCTCCGCGGCAAGAGACATTGAACCAATACTGGAACGTTGGACGTGGCCGGCTGCCCACTTTTGCGGCGAAGGCCTTCTTAATGAAGCTGATGGGGGGGAATATGGCTTGCATTTTCAAGATCACTCGTCGTAAAGTCAGCGGAGATCAACGTTTGACGGACGCTGGCCTTTGGCCGCCGACTACCCCGAGAAATGGTATGTACTTGCTGATAAAGGATACCAGGGCCTAGCTGATCGTGTGCGCAATATTCACCCTAAGGCAACAACCTCACGCCGCACAGACGTCGCCAAAATGGTCTCATCTCGAGTGACAGAGTCGTTGTAGAAAACTACTTTGTATCCTGACTACAGTTTTGCGTGTGTGCTGAAAAGATCCTCTGCGACGACGAAATTTACCATGGCATACTTATGTACGTGCAAGACTGACGAAATACCATGTCACAATGTAACCTCTCCGGGATGGGAAAGGCTATGAATATCGCCGGTACCATTACAGTCTTCTTGCTATTATGCAAGAATAGCCGCCTAACGCATGAAATATACCACCACAAGCAACGTCTCCGCCACCTAATCGATCTAGACGACCGTCCAACTCATGACAGACGAGACAGCTTCCATAATATGAGTGACACAAGATCAGACATCAAGGAGATTGAGTTTTAAATGGTTGTTGTGTCGCCTAACAACTTACACAGTAGTTGGTGGTCTTTTTTGTTTCACTTGATAGCTTTATCAATGGAAGCTGCGCATTCGAATCTTGTGAAAGGCTAAATACAATTTCTTGTTGTAATAAATGCTTTCAATTTCTTGATGTCGGTCACGTGACTGTCTGATCACTAATTAACATTTTTGAGATCTATTATTATATAAATCCACCATTTTCCAATTAAATCTTTCGCGAGCCCATTGGCTAGAGTGTATTTCTCCGGTCCCTAGTTTTATGCAGTAAACACCTAATCGGGAATGTCTTTGTAGCTACTCAGAAGTTGAAAGATCGCCTTGTAGCAAATGAAAGTGCTTGATGCGGGGCTTTCTAACATATTTTTTCAATGCTCTTAACTGTGGAAGTAAAAAATAACGCGGCAAGCTGATTTTTTCTCATTCTTGGAGGGTGTAGTTGTTGTCTCCGGCGTGTGAAATAATCACTTTTTGAAGCGTGACAAAACATTTGTCTATTATAGCAGTTGAAAGCTGATCAAAATTATGTTTCACAGCAAAAATTAAATTACCCAAGTTTGTCGATACTCGCTTCAACTGCAATGCTTCCAGTGAATTAAAAATCCCCAGATGTAGCACATTTAGATCTGGTGATCGAGGCGGCTGGCTTACCAACTCGATATTCCAGCCACCTTCCTCTCCAGAAGCCTCAATAATCTTGTCAAACAGGGAAATATGATGACTCGCATTGTCTTCTTGTACTTGAACAATTTTATTTTTCTCCAGTCAAGAATATTTAGCACTAAAAATTGATAAATGTACCTGGCTATTTCTTCCTGACCGCAGGAAGAACGTTTTTAACGAGCCTTTCTCTGTAAATCTTTTTTGTTATGTAGATAATTTTAGTGACGAGTACTCCATTTTTCGACGTGCGTTAGGCTGGGACACGTTCCACTTTTGGTCAGATACATTTTTTTCCATCAAACATATGTTCGCTTTCGCACTCCAGCGCGGCTGCTAAAAACATCTCCATATCGATGTAACGTTTGTTGGGGGTTGACCCGTATTCGTCAGAAGCCAAATAATATCGGTTCGCACCTTCTTTGTACATGTTAAACCACTTTTCATCAATCTACACAAAATCGTCCCTGTGGGTCATTTTATAGTGTGTTGCATCTAGTGGGGGCTGTGGAGGGCTCGCATAAACGCAAAGGCTCTGGTGATAGAACCTCCTCAAAAGCCCAAGAAGACAAAGAGGACCAAGGAGGAAGTTGCCAAGTGCTATGCGACAGACAGACGTGAAGTATCTCGCGTATGCTACAGGGATCCCCAAAAACAACACTTTGGCGCCACCTTTGTTGGAGTTTGTGGCAGCGGAGCTGGTCGCCTCCGTCCTCGACCTCGACAGATTGTGAGCCCAACGCAAGCCTCCGCCGACGACAACCGTTATTTTCCGCGCCAGAATGGCCAAAACTTCATCATCTGGAAGACCCGAGGCACCGCTGCGCTCGAAGGCAAGAACCTGCTCGGCTTAGTTACTCAAGACGACTATGTGGGCGATGACTTCGACTTCGACGCGGATGAAGTACTGAATCCCGTGCTATCCGGCATATCACATGACAGAAATATCAGACACTCTGGACGCCGCTGGCGGTCCCAAGGCCGAGGAATTGGGGGACTCCTCATCGAGCGAGTTTTCCTCAGACTCAAGCTCCGCAAATTCGGATGCTGCCACTGCACGAGACGACCGTGGTGTGGTTATGGGACAAGAACCTCCTCCGATACTCCAGTAATTCACCGCTAAAATGCGTGATGAACTGAAGCGAGCTGAGAGGCTGGATGCTAAGCGCCAGAAGCTGAGCTCGTGGAATCTGCGACTCAATGAGGCAAAAGGGAAGGCCTTCCTCATCAAGATCATCGACGACCAACATGTTCTACTGGTCAAGGACAAGACTACTGCGTTTGAAATATTTCAGACGATCTGTAGCAAGTACGAGGGAGCCGACATCCATGGCGACCTGAACTATGTTCTGACGTATCTGATGGCTCTGAAGTACGAGGAAGGCTCTGACCTGACGATGTTCATTATTAGAGAGGTTACTGCATTTGGTATTCTCAGTCCGTTCCTGTTCCGCATTCAGGACAGGGACAGGGACCAGGAAAATTCAAAGTCGAATTTCTGTTGCTTCAGTTCCTGTTCGAGGTCCGTGAACAACACTATCAACTATACCAGGTACGCGATAAGGTGGTGGCTTGACACCTCGTAACACTTTGCGTTGAGGCATCATTTTAATGCGTTCGTGTGTGGTGTAGGCAGTATCAATGGCCACATAGTCCAGCATAGCGCTAGATCTGGGCAGATTTAGGTTCAGGTTGAAACGTACGGGCACAGCCTCGGGTAAGGCGACTGTCGTGTCCGAAGGGAAGATGTACGGCGACGTGGTGGTACAATGGATCAGTGATGACTTACAAACGCCGTTTCGTTAGTCCCGCGCTGCGAAACCTGCGAGGGGCTTGACGTGAGCATCGGCACCCAGCGGGTGGGCCACTACGTGGGCAACACGCCGAAGCTGCTGGAAGCGGTCACGTACTTCACCGTCTCCTCGGGCTTGCACGAGTTTGTCGAGGTCACGGCGGAGGACATGAGTACGTTGGAATCGGGCCACAAAGGCATGGTGCCAGCCAGCTGAAACGAGATTCTTCTGCCTCCCGTGAACGAGCCGATATTTGGCACAGAGCACAATGGCCATATTCAGACATACTTGGATGAGAACGTGGGTGTAGGGCTTGAGCACTGTGCACTCAAGACGGACGGCATTTTCAACGCGCTGGCGTAGATGCAAAAGAGGAGCTTCGTGGGCGGCTGAGATTGCTGGTTGGCGAGCACGACCAAGGCGTCGTGTTGCCGATCTTCATCAAGGTAGTAAAAGTGTGGCAACGAGGTGCAAATGTCAATCCAAACAGCCCGGACAAGTGTATCCATGCATCCCATTTGTAGTAACAGCATGATTAGCAGCTGTGTTGTTGCATTTCCCAAGTGTGGAGTGTCAGCTGGTGCGGATAAGAATCCAATACTTGTGGATGAATGGGAGATTGGAAAGCGAGTCGAAGCAAAGGTCTACAGCAGCTTCACTTTCAAAGATTCCACGGCGCGCTCAGCTTCAAGGACTAATGTTGCAAACGATGACTCAGCTACAAGAATCACCTCTGTTGCTGGTGTTTGCGTTGGTGACGATGAGAGTGAGATTGCTGGTGACGCTGCGAGTGAGATTGCTGATGCCGCGCTGATAATGCAACTGCCGCCGTCGTTGGGTACGGAAGCGCTGTGAATGGAACTACTAGTGTTGTTTCAAATGACACAATGTCGTCTCCTAGTCCTGGTGGAGATACCCGCCTGACGCCAGCTACTTGTGTACGTGTGTTAGAGGATGGATTGCCTGAAGTTGCTACCCGAACAACAACGTCACAACTTGCACAGAGAGCGAATCCTAGTAAGGCAAAGAGGAAGAAGTTCAGCAGGTTGGATGATCTCAAGCTGCTACGCCAAGTCAGCGCTGATCACCCGTACAAAACTTCGCGTGGTGGGCTCATGGACGCATGGTCAGCAATTGCAACGAAACTGAAGGGGATAGAGGGCTTCAGCAAGACGGAGATCACGGGTAAGTCAGCACAGGCTCGCTTCGACGTGCTGATCGACCGCCACCGAGGTTATGACAAGGATCCGCCGCAGCTTCTGGTGTATCTGAAGAACATGGCGAAACGATCCAGCTTCTTGGTGATCTTCTTCTTGAAGTTGATGAGCATGCAAGAGGAGAGGAGCTTATATCGGCGGAACAGAAGAAAAAGCTAGCTGCCGAAGAAACGACTGGAAGGATTATACGTGACGAAGCAGTCGTATGCCTTAAGAAGCGTAAAGAGCGTTCGGGTGGCGATCGAAACGAGCCTACCCCGCCTCGCAAACGCACGGTCTTTGACCTAATGCGTAAAGATAACTAAAAGGAGCGCGAGATGAGAGTCGATCAGTGGAAGCAGGAACAAGAGATGAAGAGACAACAGAAACAAAGTGGGTTGGATGATCGCAAAGAAGAACGTGAATTTCGACTACGTATTGCCCGCCTTGTAAACGAGCGGTTCAAGACACTGCTCCAACTTGCACCGATAAAAGCTCGCGCCGAAAACAGCATCTTGGAAAGCGGCAGCGATGGCATGGATGGAGACATCTTCTAGTTTGGTTCGACATCGAGGTACTCACGCATGCTTGGTGGTGCAAGACCAAAGTACTGGCTGATCTGGTTCCCACCCGTGTAGCAGTTGTGGCAGTTCGTCAGCAACATAGCTACCTTTACAACTTTACCAACGGGTGACAGGCGGATTTTTTGTGATCTTTTGTAATTCACAAATGGCTACAACGTCGTTAAGCATTTGGAATTCCACTCCACAGATTCTCGTAAGCGACTGATTTCCTTGTTAAAGTCACTTTGCGTGTCACTTATTCCGTTACCCTTGTAGCCACTTACGATGAAGTCTGGAACGCCATAGGCAGGGTCTCCACACAGAAAACGCCCTCCGATCACCTCGGGGTGGCTGCGAAAGTGGTCAAGGAGCTTGCTTTCACGAAGCATCATGGCGTCGTGGCGTCTTCCTTCCATAGGTCCCCAAACGTGAATGCAGAGTCCATCGGGAGCCGCGATCACCTGGTAGTTCAAGCGGTAGCATCGATTGTGGTCACTATAGCAGTAACTTTGGGGATTTTCGCCAAGAAAAACGTCAGAACAGGGTGAAGGTCGGCAAATTCCCAGCTTAGTCCCGTCCGGAAAACCACATATATCATCCAAAGGCGCTCCTTTTGCCTTGATAATAGCACAGTATTCCCTGATTCGGGCTTCTACAATGCGATCCGGCATGAAAAGCTTGTCTGAGAAGGTGTCGTGGACGTAGTCGATCATATGCAGAAACATTCTGCTTAAACGACCGCGCGAGTTGCCAAAAAGCTGTAGTAGGTCGTAGTAACGCAGTGGAGTAGCAAGACGGAGGATGATACAAAGCGCCTCGAGACCGGGGCAGCGGTCATGAACCTTGCCGTTGTAAACGGTCACTACTTCATCTGGAATGCGCAGCAACGAAAACCGCTCACGAATACCAGCCATATCGAATCGAAACTCATGTTCGCAGTTAGAGTTAGTGTAGCACGACAGGTCCAAGCAAACACAAGGAATTTCGGGGCGGTCCACGTAGTTAACCAGGCTCAAGTAACGGATCTTCTTCTTCTTGCGGCTGAAGTGTTGTCGCAACACGATGTACCATTGCAGCCACTCAACTTGGCTAACCATGCCGATTGATGGTTGGTGGACTTTGCGCAGAAAAATTGATTGAAGGAGGGTGCCAACAGAGAAAACAATTCCGTAAAATCGCAAAATCTCAAGACCATCCGAGAACAAGTTCCTCGTTCGTAGCCCAGTTCCCGCCAAAATGTTTTTTTTTTGTTGCGTTCACTAATCCTGAGCGGACCAGGACCAAGACAGACAGAAACCTCTCTATTGAAATTGAGTCTGCCATGAGGTCGCAGCAGAGGCCACCACCAGTATACTGAGTGACGAGCACAAATCGCTCTACTTGTACCATGCGCTTCCCAGTGAGTGGAAGCCGCAACTGTCGGTGTGGAAGGTAAGTCCCAAGGTCATCCCGTAGGAGGAATTAAAACGACATATCGAGACAATCGCCCAGAACGAACTCGCTCGGAACCGCTACACCCTCAAGCACGGAACTCCTGAGTCAACAAAGAGAGTGAGAGGGCCCTCCAAACCACGACGCTCATGCCAATTTCTCCAAGTGAAGCAAATCGGCCCTGCAGTGAATCAGCACTCGTTTCAAACACGGCGTGCTCGTACTATCACCGTGACAACCATGCCACGGCGGACTGCTATATACTGCAACGACACCTTCACCAGGGTCAAGTCAAACCTGGTACTGTGCTTCCGGCCAATTTCAAGCTAAAGCCCTCCAGACTCAGCAACGCCAGCATCCTTACAAAGGAAACTACAATGGCAAACCTCGCCCCCAGTCTCAAAACAATTTCAGAGGCAATCGGAACGACAACAGGAACACCAACAACGAGCGCCACCAGAATCGCAACAAGTTCCATGGTCGCCGAAACAACAACAACAACAATGACTCCGGCAACTGTGAGTATGGGATCATCGCCATCACCACACTGAATTTGAGCCACGACGAAGAAGACGTGGGCCTCGCAGCCAAAGAAGCGTTCGACGACCCAGTGTGGACAATCGATTCAGGCCGCACTCTCCATGTTACGGCAAACCCACAGTGGTTCGAAAAGCTGACCCAACTGTGGGCAAGTCAATCACTGTTGGGGGAAACCACCAGATCTCAATCAAGGGAACGGGTGATGTGTAGATAAAGATCAAGGACACGAAGGGGAAGGAACAAGTCATCACCTTAAACAACGTGCTGTACGCACCCGGACGGGAATTGAACCTCCTGACTGTCCGCCAGACAGCCAAAGATTACTTCAAAATCAACTTTCCAAGCACCACGAAATGCGTCCTGTTCTTCGCTCATCGTGTAACGGGCTATGGCTTTACCGTCACTAGCTTACACGTAGCGATGAGGAAGCTCGTAATAAGAAAGACAGACTTAACTCTCGGTAAAAAAGACTCTGTTTTTGTTTAGGTACAGGGCGGAGGCCCTGGGTTAATATGAGCCACTCATATGAAGGTCATCTTCTGATTGGCTGTAATGTTTCTCCTTTTCAGCCAATCAGAGAGTGACAACACAGCACGCGCTAGCCGCGTGCCTTTGTACCTACTTTGTATATAAACCTATATAAATCTACCTACATATGTAGCTCAGTGTGACCCGCTACATCACCCCTCATAAAGTTGCGCTTACGCAACATAAGCACAGATCGCACATTTCACTGAAAACCCAAAAGAACGCGGCAGCACACGGAGGAACGTCGCACGTCCTAGCGAGCGAACCAAGACGATCGCGGCGCATGCAAATGAACACGGAGGATCTAACTTCGCCGACGGAGACGTCGGTGCCGCTCTCGGTGTCCGCGGAGGCCTCGGATGGGCGCGGGCTGCGATTCGCGGTGTTTGACGGCGCATTGACCCCATTGCCCTTCTATGGCGTATCGGCGGCGGTGTCTCCGGAGGCTCCAGACTTCACAGAACCACTTCGCTCACTTCCGCGCGACGCGCAAGCACGGAATCGAGGGTGCCGGTCACGCGAGACGTGCGCCGGGCCACGCCCGACGGAAGAGAACTGGAACCAGCATTACAAGCGAGCTCTCTCCGAGGCATCTCGACCAACTAACACCGCCGGTGCAACCCGACGGCGATCGCAGCAGACCCGATTTCCGCTGACAACTGCCAGGACGGGCGATGGTCGCGCGGATCGTCGTACTCGTTCTCGCTCTCGGTCGCGTTCGCGCGGCCGTTCAAGACGCCTCTTCGCCAGCGCGTGGTTGTCGCTCACTATCGTGGCCACGGACGACCTGGGCGGATCTTCGGAGTCAACAAGCGACTCATACTCGCGGACCGCGTCTGGAACGTCGCGGAGAAGATTGGCGCGGGGCTCCCACGTATCGTGCTCGGGAGAGAACCCAAGCCAGCGAACCTTATATCGACGAGCGGCCTTGACCGTCCGGCTGGTGTGAGGGCGGCTCTCCGCGCGAGGAGGATCCTCGTGTTCTACGGTGCGATCCACAATCCAGCGGATATCCCCAGCAGCGTCAACGATGGGAGGCGGACCGTCGCGCCGATAGCGCTCGGGATCTGGTTGGCCCGAACGATGACGCGGTGGAAAATCACTATATGGACGCGCTACGCGAGGTGGATGCTGCTGTGCAGTAGTCGACGGAGGCTGCTCAGACTCGACTGCTCTCCGGCAGTCGAATCGGGAGTTGCTGGAGCGTGTACGGGTGCTGGATCGCGCGGTTCACGGTCAAGTGCAGACGGGGACGCAGCCGCGCGCACCTGGGACGACTGGCGCGATGGCGCATCGCGCGCGGCGGGAGGCTTTCGAGTTGCAGAACATGGTAAAATGTCCAAGGAGCTTTTTCAGATCAATGAGGAGGTCGCCAAGGTTTTCGAGTTGCTGGATGTGGCTGCACCAGTTAATTGGAGAAGAAAAAGTGGATCACTAACGTTTCCAGAGTGGCTCACAGGAGTTTGCCAGCGTGGTTTCTTCCGTCTTATCAAGTGGACTTTGAAGCCAAACCATTTGCACGAGGGACTTTTGGCTCGGTGCATCGTGGAGTTTGGGGATCCGGTACAAATGTTGTCGTAAAGTGCATTTTCGTTGATGAGATGACTGCAAATGAGCACGCGCTGTTGAAAATGGAGAAAGAGATCGACATGCTGCATCGCCTGAACCACCCGAACGTGGTTAAAATGTTCGGAGCTTCTCACGTCAGCTCTCCGCCTTTTATTGTGTGTGAAGATGCGGCAAATGATGATTTGGGGTCATTTCTGGCACGTTCCGAAGAGAACAAGAGCCGAATGTGGAGGCTGCTGTATCAAGCAGCACTCGGGCTCGATTATATTCACCAGAAAGGTGTGGTTCATGGCAACCTGAAGCTCAACAACATTCTGGTCGGACAAGCGAAAATCTCGGATTTTGGTCTGAACGGCATGAGAGTATCTGCCGCTTTCTCGAAGACAACAACGAGTGGCTCAGTACTGAGGGATTTACGCTGGAGCGCACCTGAGTGCCTGAAACAAAAGCCGAATTTTACCTCCGACGTGTTTTCGTTTGCAATGTGCATGATTGAAGCAGTCAATGGAGAGCAACCTTTTGGATTTCTGAGTGAAGATGATGTCCGTGACAACATTCGCAGAGGAGAACTTCCTGCTCAGCCAGACGAGATGAACGATGAGGTATGGGAGTTAGGGACCTCCATGGCGAGTTTTGACCCAAGTAAACGTATGAATCTCCAGCAAGTGGTTGATAAACTGAAAACGCTAGCTCATGAAGAGTCCACGAGCAGGTCTGAGGTTGGCGCAAGTGATTGCAGCGTATGCTTCTCAGCTATTTCCCTTGGCTCTCGATTTTGTTCGCAGTGTGGGGCCCAGTTAGAGTCAGAGTCGGAGCCGATCGAAACCAAGTTTCGTCCGGAGAGCCTACGCTTTCGGCCTCAAAGTGTTTTTTTCTCGATCACGCAGCTCTTCTTTCATGAACGACATCCCGGAATTGACTATGGACTCTAGTGTTGTGGAGCTCATAAATGCGGTTACTGATGGCACCACGGACCAACAAGAGGAAGCCCTCCACTTGTTACTCCTTTCTTGCTTCGATGACGGACGTCGTGATCAAATTTACGAAGCGGATGGCCTTCCAGTCTTGGTGGATTTGGCGAAACGCGGTCGTCCTCGCATCATTCAAGCATTTTCTCTGGGCTGTTTGTCATGGTGTCACAAGCTGGATGATAAAGTGTCCGAGGCAGAGCTCCAAGCAATTCGGAGCCGTGTATCGGTCACTACATTTCGCGAGTGCGTGTCACTCGTAAATAATATCAACGAAAACACAGATGAAACTAAACTGAAGCACGTCATGCATTGTGCATGTATTGCGGAAGCGAATGGCAGTGAACTGCTCTGCAAAGCTGGAGTTGTGGCACCTCTCGTTGCGCTGCTGAGGAGTAGTAACGCAAACCTTACCGTTTGGGCTATGGGTGCTCCTGGCAGACAGTGAGTGATGAAGCTAGAACTATGATAGTACGCAAACGAGCTGTGAT
The DNA here is from genome assembly GCA_032158285.1 of Phytophthora sansomeana. NCBI lineage: Eukaryota > Oomycota > Peronosporomycetes > Peronosporales > Peronosporaceae > Phytophthora > Phytophthora sansomeana. The sequence continues at coordinate 189,733 of JAPDHH010000206.1, forward strand.
CTATTTGTCAGGACTATTGAAGACAGGCACAGAAGAGCAGACTGGACTTGCTGCTCTTGCTCTAGGGCGTCTTTGTGGTACAAATGATGAGATCACTTCATTGATTGCTGGAATCGGTGCTTTGTCCTATTTCGTAAGGGCTCTGAGAGCAACTGCATTTGTACCAAAAACCTTTGCAGCGTACGCTTTGAGTCAGTTTGCAGCTAGCAGTAATGGCGTTGCAAATATGACTCTCATTGACGAAGCAGAAGCTCTACCACAGTTGACACAACTTCTTCGAAGTGGAAGTGCGGTACAGAAAGCACACGGCGCAAAAGCTTTGGGACTTCTCGCCAAAGATGAAAGAATTTGTGCGAAAATTGCGCGTGAAGGAGCCATTCCGGACATGGTGTCACTTGTTGAGAAAGGAACCGATTCACAGAAAGAGAACGAATAGAGACGTTCGTGTGAATGGACTGTGAACATGGCCCTGTGTCATAGCACCAAGCAAATGAGTGAGTAGCACGGAGGAATTGATACGTACGTAGCTCGTTGTTTGTGTCGACACGCGTTGTGTAGCTCTCGTTGAGACTGTTGCGTTGTTCTTGCTCTCGTTGATACTGTGTTTGTATCGCCATGCGTTGTGCTTGACTCGTTGAGACTGTGGCCCCGCAACCGTGAAATGGGCGAGCTGTGCAACGTTGCCAGACTCCTGCGTGTGAGTGATCGTGGGCCCAGCTGAAACACTCCTCTTCCTAGGAGAGCCGCCACGTGACGAAAGACAAGAACCCACTTCACCACCTGCACATCCGTTTTCGTACGGGCCCCGGTCACCTCTACAGCTCTTTGACAAGTACTTGGCCACGTGGCCATCATGATTCGTTCGGTGTCGTGGACTTGCTCCTTTGTGCTTGATCGGTGAACTCCGTCGCGGGAGACTTGGGTAGCCCCCAAATGTAGAAGGTAGTTGAAAGCGAAAGCGATCGTGGCGGAGTGTATCCGATCGAGCCGCTGCTGAAGCTTGTTTGTCGTTTGCCGCCAAAGAGCAAGTGGCCTCCGAATGGCTGTTCCCCACTATACTACCTAGCGTTGGGAAAAGCCGCCCGCCCGGAGACTGCCGCTACAGCTCCGTGTGTTGGGCGGAAAACCAAGGCACCTAAATATACACAGTTTGCTGCCGCCGAAGACGATGTCCAAACTTGGCGGCGGAGGTCCTTCGTCTTCACGATCTGGGATGACCTCCACTCAACGGAAAACTGATTTTCCTCTTCGCCTTCGGCTCCTTGGAAAATCTCCATTTGGTCATTCACCCCCCAGCAATTGCACTTTTGGCCAAACTTCTGAAAACAGGAGGAACGGAATACAGTGGACACGCCGTGATCGCTTTCGAAAGACTTACCAAAACCAGCAGAGCCAATGTGAAATCCATTGTGGGGGAAGGCGTCGTCCCCAGTCTGGTCTCGGTCCTGAGTACTAGAACGGAAATGCAGAAAGAGTATTCAGCAATGGTACTGGGCCGCCTCGCAAATACGTGCGCGAACCGAAAGCTGATTTCGAAAGAGAAAGCCATTCTCCCTCTAACGAGATTGCTGCGGTTCGGAACCAATGAACAAAAAGTGGAGGCAGCAGTCACATTGGGCCAACTTGCTAAAAAGAACGACGAGAACAAGGCAGAGATGGAGAGGACGGGGGCCGTCGCTGCTTTGGAGACGCTCCAACGCTCGGGTACCTATGAACAGCGCCAAAAAGCGTTGTTCGCGCTAGGAATCATCAACCAGGACGATATCGACATCGACATAGCCATGAAGAGGAGGAGGTTTGAGTGACGCGTTGCTTACCCTCATTCAATGGGCGAAATGACTTTCAACAGATATACTACAGTAGTGCCGGTGGAAATCTAATTATTTTCATTTACCTTTACAACCTGTAGTTCCGTGTTATAGCATTACTCCGTAGTGCTGTTCTTGAGGGTTTGAGCCTGATTTTCTCTGAAGTACCTCATGCGTGGTTAAGTTTAACAGTTCAATAATTCCGGAAGAACTAAGTCACGATTTGTTGATCGCTGTTATTCGACTTGAGGCAGTGAAGTACTGCAGCAAAGTTTAGGAGTGTGTTCATTGAGGTACTACATGTATTGCTCCGGCCGCTCACATATAGATAAGCATAGGAGTGTTTTGACGCATAATCTACTAAATGTAGATGTGCAAAGCAGTAGAGAGTGTACCAAAAGCTGACAACAAGCGATAAAGAGCAAAGTACTATTTGACTTTATTCTGTTAACTACCACCTCAATTAGCCTTGACATCGATATGATCTTTCACCAAACTTCCAATGGAAACTGTATGCAGGAAGCAATTATCGTACACCAAATCAATGAACGAATATAGAGGTCGCGAGAAGCATCATCTTTTCGGTAACAGTTCTTAAAAAAGCGCAATCTGCGATGAAGCACCAGGGCCACGGACAACAGACCCGTTTCCTTCAAGATGATCAGCTTTGTCGCTCTCCTTCGTCCGGATGAAATATCCACTTGGCACTGCATTTCTGACAATCAATCTTGACGAAACCAACACTTTGTCTATAGCATTTACCAAGGTCGAGCTGTAGGCCTCCGGTTTCCCGCCGAATACCAGCACAACCGTCCATTTGTCACTCTCACAGATTCCAGCGCACCCACAATTCTCTTCACCTCGTCAATGTCCAATTTCGCGTTCCAGTGGTGCACTCACAAATGAAAGGACGAGCACCTGATGCGCTCTCCATATTTTCCACGTATATACCAACATTTGTTTTTTTCATCAGTACGAACACCTTTTCTTTTCCAGTACCTTGCAAATATTTTCTTTGTTGAGTACGCCTTGCTCTCCTGGTGGTCATAGTAACCAGAGTACGCCTAATATGACGAGGTACAGCACCAGATCTTCATCAATTGCTAAAAACGAGCTGCCAAAGCGAATTACTACCGAGTTTTCAGCTTTCACTTCTCCAAAGTTACGTCCGTCATCTGGCCCTCCGTCAAGTTTGCGAAGAGTAAATGCACGACGCTTGTCTCGATGTCTACTTTCTGCTTTTATTTGGTGGTTCAATCCGGTATGCTGTCGTTGGAAGCTCAGCGTTAGGGTTCATGTACGATATCGCGAATTGTTGTGCATCTCTTTCAGCCTGCGTTTCCTTTTCTCCTTCTGAGGCGTGTATGCTAACTTCACAAAATGTAGCATCCAGCAAATCGCTCAAGTTGATATTTGAGTGTTGCCGCGCGAGTTCAACGACATTGCCCACGAAATATTGTGCGACTCTCCCTCGAGAGTTTCATTGCAATGCTTTTCAAATTTAACTAAAGAAAGTGTTGCAGAAACTTAGACAAGTTCTTCGCTCATTATCCATCTCTCCAAAATGACCCCTTCACTCAAAGCTGAATTTATTTTTTTCTCGTGGTCTGAACCTGTTAGTCAAAGGCCTACAAGAAAGCAACGTAGTGCTGAAGAGGACAGCTCAAACAGGATTATTGGCATGCGTATGTGGTCGCATTTATCCATATATCGATTTGCCACCGGTTTGAGATTGCATTTGATTGAAAGGTTGATGGAAGGTTGGTGGCCTTGATCGAAGCTCAGGCTTGAGTTGAACACCAATTCAATTAGCAAAAAATGCATCGGTAGCAAACGTTGATGGGGCGGCCGCCATCAAGTAGGCCATGGAGACTACGGAGAGCACAGATGCTGCGGCTGTGAAGCAGGCGCAGGAGATGTGTGTTTGTCGTCTTCATTTTAGGCTACCATTAACAACTCTATCCTAGCCATTTGCTAGTTAGTTTGTGAACTTTTGGAGGTGGCAGTCTTAACCGAATGGCACATTGACTCGAGTGATTTTGCTATCCCAGTCTTCGCGTAGCCCTAGTTCGTGATGCTCTAGCAATCAGTCCCACAGGGTAGTAGTGATCATCGCCCAAACGACAGCAACTCGGAAAATGCATTTGCCACCTCATACGAACATAGATCCTCTTGGGGATAGAAAGATGATAGGTTGTTACATGTTGGTGCTTGGACTTCTCGTTTACGGCATTTGTGTGCTCCCAATGATGACTACACCACCCCATTGTTCCGACCGAGATCGCTTGGTGGTGGAGCGCTGAAGGTGCTAAGAACGCTGCTAAGTTTTGTTACTGGCTGTCTCCTCGTCGTTTTAATACTTGCGAATGTTGAAGTGGGGAGATCTAGACCAGAGATCTGTGAATGGTTGGCGCCGAGCAGCGCGATCACCTGCAGGGCAAGATATAGGTTAGTGGTGTAAGGGAACTAATCTCACTCTCTCTTTTGCGTAGTTACCCACAGTGCGCGTGAAGTGCAGCCCATCCGAGGATCGGGCTCGTACAGGTTTTGAGCCCAAATGACAAGAGCCACAGATGAGGTCAGCGGTGATGGCGCGCCAGCGCCGACACCTGCAGTACCCGTTGCCAGTCACGAAAGGATTGGCATGGCCGACGATACAGAAGAGATGAGCACCGCCGCCATCCGCGAAAGGGATGATGACAACAACACCGGGGCTAATGTGCCGGCGACTGGGGAGAACGCTGCAGAGCTGTTGACGCTTCTGCGTGGTGTAGCAGGCTAGCTGGAGCGGCTTGAGGAGTCCCAGGCCAAGCTGAAGGCGTCCCAGGACAAGCTCGAGAAGCTGTTGGATGATCAAGAGACGAGGCGCGCGCGCACGAACCATCCTACGACGCCGCCCATGAACTCCAGTCTCTTCGCGTCCAGACTCGGCCGCGGAACGCGGAGCACATTGACTCCCTGGGCGGGTCGCCGCACACGCCGCTCACAGTGACACCGCGCAGGCAGGCGTCCGCGCCGCAGTACTTCGGACAACAACAGCCTGGCTACGGCATGCCGATGTCGCACTTGCAGCGCCTGTACGCCGCGGCGCACGGGGCTCAACCAGTTGCTCCTGGGCCAGCGCCTCCACAAGATGGTCAAGCTCAAGCAGGAGCCGAGCGTTTCCAGCAGCAAAATCAAGGTGTCAGGTATTCAGACGCTCGCCAGAAGAAGCTGGCGATCCGGCCATTTGACGGCAAGGAACTGTACGTGGGGCTCGGGTCTGGATTCCTCGAGTGGGGCCGACGCTTTGAAAGGCAAGTTGCGCTGGCGCAGTCAGCATGTGGGTTTGCGTGACCGGAAGACGTCAAGGTGGACCTCTTCGGCCACTGCTTGTCCGGGACTGCGGAGAGGTACTACAACAAGCAAGTTGACGCTTGGTGGGCGCAGCTCCCAACACTGCAATACATCATGGAGAGGATGCCCGAGACGTTCAAAACCAACATCACACCTGCGCAAGCAATGAAGCTGTTCACTGCGCCGAAGGACGGCAAGCGGTCCTGGCCCGAGCACTACATGTACTTGGTCGCAATATCGGAAGCGTGTGGAGGGGGAGCGGACTACCTCGTGTTGAACAACATCGTGTAGTACGCGTCCGTGGACCTGCGTACGGTGTTGATGGCCAAGGTGGACGGGACCAGAACGGACTACTTGCAACAGGCGGAGGAGTTGGCGCACTTCGCGCAGGCATGGGAACTAGAACCTTTGAAGCACAAGAACCTCGGCAGAGAGGTGGTGAGCGCCGTGGCTGAGCGTCGCGGAAAGGAGACACGTACCTGTCATCAGTGCGGGAAGGTGGGGCACCTGCGAGCGGTGTGTCCTGAGCGGACGCGAGGAGGAGGCAGGAAAGCCGACCACACGCTGGCAGTGAGCGAGTCGACGGGCGAGTCCGATGTGACGTGGATCCTGGACAGTGGGCCCAGTCGCCACCTCGTGAGCGATGCGTCGTGGCTGGACGAAGTCGAGGAGTACTTGGACGAGTGCGTGCAGCCAGACGGAAACTCGCTCAAGATCAGCAAGAAAGGAACTCTCACGTTACGCGTCATGGCGTGCGGCGTGGAGCAGACCGTGAAGTTCACGGACGTGTACTACGCCGAGAACGTAGTGCACAACCTGATTTCATATGGGCGGCTCGACAAGAAGGGGTATACGCTGACCCGCAGAGAGGGACGACGAGTCGTTGCCGCTCTGGACGGGGGGCGTGTGACATTTGCCGTAGAGCTGCGACATGACGTGCTAGTTGTGCCTGCCGTCGTAGAGCGGAAAGGAGAAGTCCCATCGGAAGTGATCATGGCGGTCTTGGACCAGGCGGGCGCCGAGGCCGTGGACGTGTCGGACGACGTGCAGCAAGACACGCTTGTGGAGTTCCACAAGCGGTTCGGAGCACTTGAATTACGATGCGGTCGAGAAGCTCGCCCGGGACCCGAGCGCAGGCATCGTCATCACGGACCATCGCCGCGTCAATTGCTTAACCTGTGCGCAGGGAAAGCAGACGAAGAACAGGCAGTCGCAGAAGGACACGGGAGACCACTCGCCAATCGATCGAGTTGGAGGGGTTATTTGCTCGGACTTGAAGGAGCCGATGACACCGCGAGATCGTCTCAATAACCGCTATATGATCAACTTCGTTGACCACAAGAGCAACTACTGTAGGGTGTTCCTGGCGCGAATGAAGGTTGCCGCCGCCAATCAGTTCCAACACTTTATTACGTTTTTTGAGAAGTGTTTCGACTGCAGGGTTCATGTGCTGAGGACAGACTCAGGCGGCGAGTACCAGAACGTAGATTTGTTCTGCCAGAAGACCGGCGTAGTTCGCCAGCGGGCGAGGCCAACAACCAGGCCAGCAACGGCAAGGCTGAGCGCATGCATCGGACCATCATGAACATGGCGCGGTGCATGATCTTCGCTTGTGGACTGCCATTGAACTTTTGGGGGGATGCTGTACAATACGCGGCCTACATCCTGAACAGGTCGCCTACGAACTCAAATCCGGGCAGAGCTTCGCCGCTGAAGGTATTGACGAAGCAGACACCGCCACTAGGCGAGATTGTTGTTTTTGGCTCTCCGTGTACAGTGCATAGAGATCCGCGGAACAAGAACTTCTCGCAGCGAGCCCAGCAGGGCATGATCGTGGGAATCGGCGAAGAAACCAAGGGGTATAGAGTTTTCCTGCCGAAGGATCGCGTGGTGATCACGACGCAGCACGTGAAGAACATTGAGACGCTCAACAAAAACCAAAACGAACAGGTGCAGAGATTGTACCTCCAGGAAGATGACAGCGCCGACGAGGACGATTCCACGGGCGGAGCTGCGAGTGCCGCTGAGGCAGCTGGAACTGAGAGCGCGCCGGATGCGAGTAGACGCGTGAAAAAGTGGAAGAAGCGATCGAAGTAGAAGAAGACCTGGCAACGAGAAACGACACGTGACGCGCTCGGTCGCGCGCAAGGCTGCTGAGGAAACGGACGAGTCCGTACAGCAGGAGGAGCCAGGGGTCGTGAACAACGTAATGGAGATAGACCCAAATAACTAACGGGAGGCTATGCGTAGCCGGCACCGCGAAAAGTGGGTGAAAGCCAGTGTCGAGGAGCTGGAAGCTCTCGAAGCAAGCGAAGTGTGGAAGGTCGCGCGGCTGCCTAACGGTGTGCGTGCGCTACATACAAAATGGGTCTTCAAGACTAAAAGAGATTCTGAGGGGTTCATCGAACGCCTAAAAGCGCGGCTCGTGGCCTGCGGGAACGAGCAAGAGTTCGGTGTGAACAATGGGATCACCTTCGCCGCAGTGATCGACATGAGCAGCGTGAAGCTCATCCTGTGCTTGGCCAGGAAGTGGAAAGTCCCAGCGAGGCACGGGGATGTGCCGAATGCCTACGTCAAGGCGGACAAGGAGGCGGAGTTGGACATCTACATTCGACTGCCACAGGGGATGATCGTGCCGGAGGAGATCAAGCGTCAGTTGGGCGTCACTAGCGACGATGAGCTGGTCCTCGAGCTAAAGAAAGCGCTGTATGGCCTGAAGTAGGCCGGGCGACTCTGGAGCAAACTGCTACACCAGAAGCTCGTGGCTTTGGGCTTCGAGCAGAGTCTGACGGACATGTGCGTTTACTACCGACGGAAGCAAGGAGTGTTGGTCGTCGTGGGGGTCTACGTGGATGACCTGTTGGTCACTGGCACGGAACAGGACGCGGTGGACGCGTTCTTCGGTGAGCCGTCGGACCTGTCCGTGAATGACCTGGGGTTGGCGAGCAAGTTCCTGGGCATGCGGGTCACCTACAGCGACGAGGATGGGTACGACCTGGATCAGGAGGTTGCGATCGCCGACATCTTGGATGAGCATGAAATGGAGGCGGCGCACCCGGTGCGCACACCGATCGGCGTCGAGTGGAACGAGGCGCAGCTGGATACAGCTGAGGCACTGCCAGTGTCTGGGAATGGACAGGTGGTTACGGTGGCGAAGTTCCAGTCACTGGTCGGAAGCTTGATGTGGGTGGCGCGATGCACGCGGCCCGACATCGCGTTTGCCGTTCACAAAGCGTCGCGCCGGACGCAAAACCCGACGATAGCAGACTGGAAACTAGCAAAGCGGATTGTTAGGTACGAAGGAGCTGCGCCTGCAAATGAAGGGCGACAGAGATTCGGGGGAGCCGCTGGAAGTGGTCGCGTACAGCGACGCAGACTTCGCTGCCGACAAGCAGGACAGGAAGTCTGTGACTGGAGGATTCGTTACTGTGGACGGGATGCCCGTCAGCTGGATCTGCAAGAAGCAAGGTGGGGTGTCGCTTTCTACGATGGAGGCGGAGTATACTGCAGCCTCGGTCATGACCGCTGAGCTAATGGGAGTCCGTGAACTCCTGGGAGAACTTGCCGTCGAGCACGTGGAGTCGATGCCACTGCGAGTGGACAATCAGGCAGCGTTGAAGCAGTTAGGCGGCGAGAGTGAGAGTGCGAAAGCGAAGCACATTGACGTTCGCATCAAATTCGTAGGGTGCTACACGAAGAAGGGCGTGCTATGCCCCGAGTATCGGGAGAGCGAGCACATGCCCACGGACTTGATGACGAAGGCGCTGAACGCGCCGAGAATGGCCGACTTGCGAGTCGAGGTGGGGCTGCATTAGGCGCTGAGGAGTCTGGAGCAGCGGAGATGAAGGATACGAGGGAGCTGCCGAGGACGGTCGCCGCTGCCGGCGAGGAGGAGTGTTGAAGTGGGGAGATCTAGACCAGAGATCTGTGAATGGTTGGCGCCGAGCAGCGCGATCACCTGCAGGGCAAGATATAGGTTAGTGGTGTAAGGGAACTAATCTCACTCTCTCTTTTGCGTAGTTACCCACAGTGCGCGTGAAGTGCAGCCCATCCGAGGATCGGGCTCGTACAGCGAATCTTGATGCAATGGGATACGAAGCGCGGAGTCATTCGTCATCACAGTGAGCTGACTACCAGTTCAATTACTGGTTTTGCCAAGCACGAATTATGGCGGTTTGCGAACAAAGAAAACAACTCCTGCAAATGTTTGGTGCATTGTCGAAGGAGACATCGAGGTCCGAGTTGTTGGAGCGTGCGAGGAGCAAATGTCGGGTTGATAACCAACTAACCTGCACACATCTCAGAGGTTCCGAGGAGACCTTATCGGAGTCATTGCATTTCTTGGACTCGTGTAACATGGGACAATGTTACTGCAACAGAATTTAGACGGCCATCAATTGACTTGATGCAGTACTACTGTACTGACTTTGATCACCAAGTAAACAGATGGATAATGAGTTACCCATCAACTAGGGTAAATTTATTTATCTTCGGATTGGTGTGTGAAAGATTACACAACTTTGTATCAATGTTTTCAAAACAAGTCTATATATTGGGATTGTGCGACTTAGGCGATTTCATGCCGGTAACTCGTTACTTTATGTAAAAGTTTTGTAGCTGCAGTTTCAACTGTACCAAAAGTATACCGAAAATTCAGAGCATACATGTATTGAAGTTATCATGGCCATTCAGAGACCGTCGACTTTCCGATGAATGCAATCGCCTTGTACAGAAAGCGCAAGCGCAAGTAAGGCTGGATCTGGTAGATGCAGTCGTCCCACGACGTGTTGGCAAGCAGCATTTCTAGAATCGCCAGACTCCAGACCCACACGAGCATCCATCCTGCTGAGTGCACCATTCAATTCTTTCGAACGCCAACTTCCCTTGCAGTTCCAAAATCACCTCCACGACCTTCCGCACACTTGGTCTCGATGCTCTTGTAGTTGGCTTCGTGCTGAAGAGGATCAAAGAGATAGCACACTCCACTTGGTCGGTTGATAAGAAAAAGATCCCCAATGAAGCCCGAGGTTTATGACACTCACGACCCGCTTGTACTTAGGATTGCAAGAGCCAAATCCTCCGGCGATACGTCGCTTTTGCTCCGGCAAGGCAAAATCATGGTAGACAGGGTTTATAACGCCCACGTCCGGGTATTCATCTTGCAGCACTAAAGAGGGAAACCAAAATTGACGTCGTGTGAAGCCACCTACTTTGTCGTAAGTCCATCAGTTGGTGTCCGGCAACTGTATCCAGCTCTAGCCTGTTTTTCACTGAGATTGAGCGTTATACGTAGCCTTTATATTCGGACTGTATCATAAAGAAAAATAAACAAGTAAATTTTAGTTTATAGTCAATGCAGGGTAACGCGTACCTTGGTAACATTGCGCGTATCATCAAATGGTGGACGTAGGTCGCTGATCATCCATTCCAAATCGTCAATCCACTTCAACGTGCGCATCACCACCTGGAAGTGATTGCGTGCTTCCAGTAGTCTGGAAATCGCTTTCAGTTGATCAAAAGTTGCATAACCGAAGTCTGGCCAGTAAGCTAGACTGTCAATGTCCCCACTTAGCTCAATGGCTTCAATTGCTTCCTTGACTTTGTCTAGCTGTGGGATGGCCTTGATTACCGGTACACCTTGCTCCACACTGTAGGGGCGTACGACCACTTCGTTCTGCATCTCCGTGTTTGGCAGTACAAGGGCGTCCACCATTGCTTTCGTGTGTAACATGCTGTACGCACCATCGAGCAGAGCTGCAATATCATCGAGCCCAACGACGGTAGACTCCTTGCCTTTTACGGTATTTGGTTGCCAACGCCAGGGCTGCTTCACGCTCTTTCAAGTTTTTTCTCTTTCTTGCACTGTGCTTTACTCATACCACCGATCTTTGGGGGCGGCGAAAATTCGAAATGAGGCTTCTTCACCTTTGATTCTCCAGATTCGGTAACATTTGGTGCAGTTTTGGTGGGTTTTGGTGGCTCAGTCCCTGCGTCGTGGGCATTACAGTCCGTGTCAACGTCAACGCTAGTATCATCTTGCAATTGACCCGGTTCGTTGCTAACTCCATTGAGTTTGACTGCAGGCGCCACCTTGCTGGCTTCAGCATCGTCAATTTGATGAGTGTCAGCGTTGTCCTCCACTTTGATCTGAACGCCATCAGCATCCGCACCGGACGAATCGTCAGCGAAAGATATCTGTGAGAGGCGGCAGTTTCCGACGGACGTAACCTGGGAGAGACCGGGAAAATGAAGGGCTTCTCGCTGTGTGAAGTCTACAACCTTACCAGCATCGAGTGCAGCAAAGAAGTCCTCCATCCACTGAAAGACCACGCGGTAAGTAGGAGTGGATTGCAATGCCATACGGGTGACGATATTTTCCGCCAGAGCCTTCGTCTCAATGTACTTCACCCCGCGTGACACTGGCTTCTCCTTCGGTAATGGCGGGCATGTCACTTGTTTGAGGCCACCTGGTAGAACATCGCCTTCGGCAATATTATTCACGGTACTGTGCACAATCCATCGTGTAGCGAAGGTGTGCATCGGAGGAACGACAGTCTCGTAGTTGCATTTGCGGCGAACAAACATAACATGGCGGCAGGGTAACAAGCATGTGCTCATGAAGATGCATGTGCATTGGTATCTCTGCAATACCAGCATGTAATACGTCAGTATCAAGGTTTTACCAAAAGTTGACCAAATCACCAAAATTACACAGAAACACAAGACTTACCACGGTGTTGACGTCGTACGTCTCTTCAGTGGTTGCACTCTTCACGACAGCTTTTCCCGGGCTCCCAAGTTCTAAGGTGTAATCGACGTCGTCCCCAGTCGCAAGTGCATGCTCTTTAGACACTAAATTGAAGGCGAAACTGCTGACATGCAGCGCTAGTGATGCCAGCTCGGGATCTTCACTCTCATCGAACGGGCGACCGCCAACTCGGTCGTATTCAGCAATGTACTGCTCCTCAGAGTACTCCTGCAAGGTAATCAGAGTCGACACCAGTTGATCTATCGAGAATGTGTCCTTGATCACATCTTTAATTTTGCCCCACTTCGACTCAATGCGGTTATTGGTGTTGTTCGTGAGATGAGGGACGTTCCCACGCTTGAAAGAAACCCATTTTTCTTGATTAGCGTCCCAGTTGTCAAAAAATGTTTTGTAGAGAGGATGTGTATCATCACCACCTAATTTCTCCAGCAGAGCACACTTTGCGTCTGCATAGTCGGAAGCATTTTTCGCGTAGACAAGAAGGCTCATCAAACCCTTCACCTCTTTCTTAACTGGACCAGCTAATCGAGCAGCCTGATTTTTCAATCACGTGATTGCATGCCACTGACATAGCAGTTGGCGGGCCTGGGGGATCGCCTCATGCAGAACTTGTTTTTCATGTATGGCCTTGTCGGTCATAATCACCCGAATGTTGACCCAGTCTGGGTTTTGCTCTTGAAAATCTCGATCACCCGCCGAAGATTTATCTTGTGTTCACTTTCAACAAGTGCATGATGAACATATTGAACCTAACCAGTGCGTATTAAAACATTTTTTAATATATATCACACCAAATGTAAACAATTTCAAACGCATACCTTTCCAGATACGTCGTGAACAACAAAGCTGAACAGCTTGTACCGGTTCTCGTTCGTATCGTGTGTAGAGTCAACCATAACAACTTCTGGAAATGCCTTGAAGAGGCGCTTCATCTTGGCAGTCTGGAATGTGACGACGCGAGCAACATTCGTATCGCTATCGACGAGAATATCTGCTGAATTTCCAGCGTGTTGTCCACAGAATTCATCCAACACCGCAAAAGGATCTTTCAGCATCAGTAAGGCCAGCTTTCTGCTTCGTTTTCATCTCCTGCACCATGTTGTGCACGTCTCGAAAGCAATTCTTGCCTGCATCATAACCAAAGTACATAGAAGTTATAGCTTTGATACCAAAATAAAACCAAAACCTCACCAAACTTACCTGTGCGTTCTCGCAAATAATGCAGGATTCATTTTGCGTTGGCGCCAGCTTGGTGCAGTATCGCCACGTCCTTCTTCAGATGTTCATCCTTCACCGTTCGATTCTCAGCGTAGTTTCCCCACAAGTGCTCGTTGACATCATGGTTGTGGTTGCCGGTCGCCGACACGAGAAGTTCCCAAGTACCACAGATCGTAGCCCTTACACGCACGTTCACCGTCGCCGAGCATTTGATCCCACGCACCTTCTGGTGTTTACGCTTTCCCCTTACCGCGGCACCTGTACGGCTGTCCATGCGTGCACATCAGAGTCTTGGAATTGAATCCCCACTCATGCGGAAACAGTGTTATTGTCTTTCGCACCTTCCTGCCGGCTCGCTGATTGGCTTCCGCTGCACTCTTAATTTGGTTGTTTCGAACTTCCACGGACGTACTAGTGCGCTTCGAAAACTGTTGGAAGGTATCTGTCTGGAATTTCTCGAAGGCTTCATGAAAGTCTTGCCACGAATTAATCTTGTATTTGAATCCGTCGAAAAAAGCCGGCATTCTAGCTTTGGTTCTCAACTTCGGTTTTTGGTGTAATTGTGGTGCTTCACCGAAGTCTTCATCATCACTAATCATGTCGCCCGCCGAGTCGGTGTTTTTGTCTTCACCGAGATCTTCCTCACTCGCGTCTTCATCATCACTTCCAGCAGCTGGAATCGTGAGTTCGACCTCGAAGTCCGAGTCGTCCGAGCCATTTGGAGAGGGTTCAGCGTCGGCCTCATCCAATGCGGCAATCACTCCCGTTAGACGGCTTTCTTCCTCACACGATGAAGCGGCGCTCCCGAACATTCCCTTCCAGCGCACGGCGTTCCCACCTGCCGTCCTCATGTCCATCCGGTCCCCTCGATTCCTCCTTGCTCTGCGTCGTCTCGCTGATCCTGGTTCGAAGATGGCGCTCGCTCTCTCGGATTCGAACTCGCTCGAGCTCAGCACTGTCACGCAGTGCCCGCGTAACTTTACCGCGTCCTGGGTACACGGGAGGCTCAGAGCCATCCGCCAAGCAAGCGTGCTATAGTTAGTGGCTGTGGAAGGTACCTTCACAGCGAGAAGAAGAGCATATAAGCGTACCGTGTTGCGCCGCACGACAAACACTCCTGGAGGCGAATCTTGTGGCTCCCAAGGGGGGGATCGACGAGTGCCAGTCGCTTCGAAAGCGCGCGCAATGATTTTTCAAAAATTGGGACTCCCTTCAGAGTATTTTACTTTCGACTCGAAGTTGAACCCGAAACGCCAAAACTGGCTCTCTGTGACTCACCAAAGTTTCACATAACTTGACAGAAGTTTTACTAAAGTTGGTCCCCTAAATTCTGTGGCAGTAGCGTACTCCGTGTAACGTTACGGATTCAGTGGATGAGACGAGGCTATGGGACTCCATACTAATACATCTTCGCTGGACACTCCGCTCTTAATTAATCCGGGAAAGCTTCGTTCATTCCAGACAAAGTGGCCTGATGCAGTGAAAATGGATACTATTTGGTTGGGATATGCGGTCGGGTGTGGTCACGTTATTCTGCGTTGAGCGACAAGAGCACTTTGACGAGGAAAAGTCGAAACAGAAATTGAGAGTTCTGCTTATTAGTTCAAGGCGATACGTGTTCTCTAAGCACGCGTCGTGAGACTCGGTAAATCGAGACTTCTTTGATTATATAACTTGGCGCGAGGTCTAACAAGCAATACGAGTTTGTTTAACTCGAAAAGGACCGTGATGGTAGGTAGTGCAGCATGAAGTTCAATGCGATTTGATAGCGCTTACCTATACTTGAGTAGATCGCTGTTTCCCTGAATGGCGTTACCGCAACAATAACACAACGTCACAACACGCAACCTTATCACCCCAAGAGCAACCTTATCTCCCAAAATCTTAGCCCCTACATCTAGCTCACAACCCTAATCCGTTTGAGGACGGGTGTAACTTTCCGTCAAATCTTCAAAATTGAGGTACTCGGCAGGAAATCTATCGCCCAGGCCTCACCCCTTAAACCCTGAGAACGGTGACACGACCCTACGCCGAGCTAGATGTGACCATGCTAGGTCCTGGGTTTAAACTGCAGGCTTTGCCGAGATTTTTAATATTCACCCCCTCCTAAGATTATCAAAAGTTAAGGTTGCTGGAACCACTCCCTGTTTTCCTTGTTGAACAGCCGAATATATTGGCGCCCAGATACTTTACCTTATGGATCTGACTACAGTCCCTAACCAAAAAGGTAGAGACGGGCCACGCTGAAATTACTCACACTTCAGCTTCGGAGTTTATTTTCCAGATAAATTACCGAATTCTCTATTTTCGATTCTCTAAATTTGCGCGCGTCTGCGCGCCTTTCATTTCGACCCCCCCTCGAGCTGGCGCCTCCACGAAGTACTACCAGGCGCCCCCCCCTCTCCGCTAGCTCCTGCTGTCCTGCTTCTTGCTCGAGTGTCCACCGCACGTCCATCCCAACACGCGCAATGAGCGACGCGTCTGAAGGGGAGACTCGTACAAGATCGGAAAGCGGACTTTCACGTGGCGCGAACGTCGTCAACCTGACGGTTGATTCATCGGATAGCGACGAAGAGGAGATTCGTGAAACTGCACCACAATTTACGAAGTGGCACGACACATGGGATGAGTTTTTCGGGAGTTTGAGAGAGTATGAAGCGCGTACCTCTCAACTCTATCGATTTCGCTCGTGCATGAAGGCCTCGGCGAGGAACGAGAAGATCCGGAAGAAGAAAAGGTGGAGCGAGAGCGAGTTGGTTCCTGAGTCATTTGTGACTACTACAAATAGTAGCTGTGCACGCACGGGTGGGAGAAGAACCCTCGCGGCGAGGGAAAGAGGACCGGGCATTTGAATCGCAGCACAAATTGTGGTGTCAACCTTTTCTGCAACGGTTACTCTGTGTCCAACAACTGACACGTGGCGCATACATGTCAGCACTCACAACAGAACACATAACCATCGACGCCGGCGTCGTGTGTACGATAACTACCCGTTAAATAGGCGCGTGACGGAACCTGCTGCGCTGGATTTCGTCGGCGAACTCGTCAAAGCGGGCTCCAAGCCCAAGAAGATCCTCAAGTATCTGCAGGATACGACAGGTACGAATCGAAGCTGGTCGCTCTATTTGTGCTGAACGTGGGCTAATCGAGATTTTAAATGGGAATTGCACAGGTAAAAGGGTGACGCTGCGGGACGTGCATAATTTGGTTCAGCGCTTGAAGGCGAACCGTCGAGGTGCTGGCACGGTTGAAGAGAGGCTGGAGTCTGTGTTGCGGAAGTTTTGCTCTGTTCGGGGAAACCATGCGTCCATCTTTTTTCTCGTAGTCAAAAACAACGCCTGCCCAATGGCCTCCCAGATACATCGGAACGAGCACCATTCGATATCCAGTTAGAATGGAGAGTTGGCGATCACTTCGTGTTTCATGTCTTCGTCGTGCACTCTCGCATACAATGGGTTCACACCTCCGATCTGGCTTCGTCCTTTTTCGTCTTTGTCTAGATCTATTAGGTGGCTCATAACCAGTTTTAAACACAAGTCGTCCAGCCACTCCAATAGCCCGTTACACCTGGTAGCACTTCGTAGTCCTTCCAACGACCAAGACCAAGACCGAAACCAAGATGCAGCACGGCTTGACATCCGGTTCCACGGGAACAACCATGGAGCACGCCAACTTCCCCCACCTCACCCGCGTTGAGTGGGAGGCTCTCCACCGCCAGGAGCGACGAATAACTTCTTCCGCGCGTCATGTTTGTCGGTGTTGCCCTCGGAGATCCCAGTTCTCGAAGGTCTCGGCGAGGTTGTTGTGAAACTCGCTGACGGCAAGTCACATCGCGTCCCGCGGCGCGGTACAGCTCCCGTACACATTCGACGGTTTCTCCAGTCGAGACGACTTCCTGGTGATCTCGATGAACTACGCCTTCGACTGTATCCTCAGGATGCCGTGGCTCGCGCGCTACCAGCCTGAGATCAACTGGTTGGCGCGGTCGGTCCAGCGCCGACACAACAGCGAGGTGTTCACCCACCTCCTAGTATCACCGCGAGATTGGCCACACGTTACCGTCGTGGACCGATCATCCACGACACAAACCGTACACAGAGTGAGCGATGGCCCTCTCTGTACGGCGTGCGCAGTATTGCTGGACGCACCAGCTAGGAACCCCTCGCGCACACGCGAGGAGCCTAACGATATTGTGATCGAGCGTGGGCTCCCACTAACAAACGAGACGGCGATCGAGCGTGGGTTCCCGTCGATGAACGAGGCGACGGTCAAGCGTGGGTTCCCGTCAGCAACAGATCTGGCGGTCGAGCATGGGTTCCCGCCGCGCGAGGAAATGGTGATCGGGCATGGGTTCCCACCACAGCAAGTGTCCGCGGTCGAGCATGTGTCGCTCCCGCTTCCCGATGTCGCACGCGTTCGCGCGGTTCACCCGCGCGCTGTCGGTGCGGATGGACATGGCCTCTCTCACCTAGAGGGGGGTGATTCCTCGTCCGAAGCATCGTCCAGCGACAGCTCCATACTCCCCCGTCCACGCGCGGTGAGCGCAAGAAGAAGAAGTCCAAAGCATCGCCGTCGTCTGAAGGCACAACGCCCGATTCCAGACGCTCCATTCACCACGGAATCAGTCTCCGTGGTGGAATACGTGGACGGTGCCCCCCATCGACAGCGCATAGTCGAAGTCGCTAACCCACCGTGCGAAGCCTCTTCAATTACGCGTCTCCCAGGCCTCTCCTGGAAGAACTTTCTCCGCGACCTCAAACGTGGCGAGGTCAGAACAATTTTGTCTCATCACCACACGTGACGAGGAGCTTCACACTGTCAGCGACCGCGAAGAGCTCCCGCGTCCCAAACACGCCGAACCGAAGTCGGCGCGCGAGGAAACGCTTCGCCGCGCAGTCTTGGGAGTCACTGAAGGCGTCTTCGAATCCCGTGTACAACCTCGCACGTGAGTACGAGGACGTATTCCCCGACAAGATCCCCGCAGAACTACCCGCTGACCGCGGAGTACGCCATGAGATTGATCTCACGTCGGGAACGAAGTACTGCGTGACGCGGCAGTGGCCGCTGCCGCGAGATCAGGTCGAAGCCATCGCCGACTTCTTTTGAGAGTCGTCGCCAAGCCGGACACGTGCGTGAGAACATCTCTCCTCACTCGAGCCCCACCTTCTGTGTCAAGAAGGCGACCGGCGGCTGGCGCATTGTCCACGCCTTCAACAAACTGAATGACGCCACCACCCCAGCGCAGACTCCGATCCCGCGCAAGGATATGATCCTCGACTCTATGTCTGGCAGCGTGATCTACAGCGATATTGACCTGGCGGACGGCTTCTATCAGATCTTGATGAGGTCGGATGACGTTCCCCTCACGGCTGTAAGTACTCCAAGCGGAATGCTTTGGGAATGGCTCGTGATGCCCTAGCGTCTCAAGAACGCGCCCGCCACCTTCAATCGTATGGTGTGCTGCGGCCTCTGCGCGACTTCGCGCCGAGTTACTTCGACGATATCTTCGTACACAGTCGCGCTGAGGGCGGCCTTAGTACCGTGGAAGTTCACTTACGACACCTGAAGCAAGTGTTTCAGGTGATGCGGGAGGCGAAGCTGTACGCGAACTTGAAGAAATGCGTCTTCTGCGCACCGGAAATACCGGTGCTTGGCTGCTTCGTGAGCAAGAATGGCGTCCGGGCTGATCCGGAGAAAATCTTGTCCATCTGCGCGTGGCCGGTTCCTTCAAATCAAACCGAACTCCGTCAATGACTGGGTCTTGCGAACTACCTCCACAAGTACACCAAGAACTACGCCGGCTTGATCCAACCGCTCTCGTCACTTCTGAAGATAGACGCCGCGTGGTCGTGGCGTCCCGAGCACCAGGAAGCTTTCGACCTGGTGAAGAAGAGCTTGGCAGCTGCGCCAATCTTGATGCTGCCCGACGAGCCCAAGCCGTCTCCATGTCGTGTGCGATGCCAGCGACTTCGCGATTGGGTGCGCGTTGATGCAGTTCGACGACGATGGTCGAGAACGCGTCGTCAGCTATCAGTCGCACCAGATGAGGCCCGCGGAACTGAACTATCCCGTCCACGACAAGGAACTCCTGGCGATGCGCTACGCCCTGATTAAGTTCAGGGTGTACTTGTTGGGGGAACAAACTTTCGCCGTTTACACGGACCACGCATCGCTGCGAACAGCGATGAAGAGCCCACATTTGTCTCAACGCATGGCGCGTTGGCTGTCGTTCTTCTCAAAGTATAACTTCGTAGTCTACTACAATCCCGGCAAGAACAACATCCTCGCCGACGCTCTGTCGCGTCGCCCCGATTACGACCCTCGGGGCGCATTGCCATCTCAAGATGTCGACGACGACGAAGATCAGTGCGTCGCTTGCGTGACGTTGGAACTAAACCTGACCAGCGTCGCCTCAGTGCTGTCGCTCCGGGACGAGATCGCCGCTGCCTATGAACATGACCCCATCTACTCGAAGATCAAGCAGCACCTGCGATCCCCCAGCGATGCAACACTGGGAGCCTTGCCGCGGTCATCTCGCAACCAAATTCATCGATACCACTCGAGGACGAGTTGCTGACTTACAGCATCGACCAGTACGACGCCCCCCGGATAGTGATCCCCAATGATCCCGATTTGCGCTCTCGGATTATCCACGAGTTCCACGTCGCCCCCATCGGCGGACACCTCGGCCGCGAGAAGACATTCGCGGCCGTGTCCCGCGATTTCTACTGGCCCCACTTTTACAAATGGGTACGCAATTGGGTGCGCACCTGCGAGATTTGCCAACGTGTCAAACCTTCTCCGTCGTTGCAGGCGCCTTTACGCCCGCTCCCAATTTGCACGGAGCCGTGGAAGTCAGTCTCAATGGACTTTGTCTTCGGTCTGCCGCCCGACCCCGAAGGCCGGACGGGCGTCCTCGTCTTCGTCGATCGATTCAGCAAAATGGTCCACTTCGTGCCCGTTCACCTTGAGATCACCGCGGAAGAGTCCGCGGCGCACTTCGTCGACCATGTCTTCCGTCACCACGGACTGCCTGAATCCATCGTCTCCGACCGTGATCCTCGCTTCACGGACGCCGTCTGGACCAAACTCTTCGAGCTACTCGGCACGAAGCAGATGATGTCCACTGCTGCTCACCCGGAGACGGACGGTCAGACCGAGCGAGCGAACCGGGTCTTCGAAGACGTACTTCGAAGCTACGCCACGTCGTTCACCAACTGGAGCTCCTTCCTCCCGTTCGCCGAGTTCGCGCTGAACAACGCCGAGCACGCGTCCACCGGACTAACTCCTTTCTTCATCAACACCGCGCGGCACCCACGCGTTCCGGCTCTCCTCGCCGTGGGCCATCCCACGGCGCTGCGTAGCTCCACTCTGGTGGGGGAGGAAGTCGAAAAGCCGTCAGCTGTCGCTTCGCCGACAGTATCGAGTGCAGCTTCCAAGTCAGCGACGCTCAACGCGATCACGCGCGCGCAAGCGAAGAAGCCTCTTACGATGCCGCCCAACACGGCGTCGGATGTCCCGTCATGGACCGCACACACGCTGATTATCCCGGGAGCTAGTCCGACGCCCGCTGCTAGTGACGTCGCAGCGAACTACGCGCCGAAGGAGTCGGCGCGACCTATCGATGAGTCCAAAATGTCCGAGTTCGTCCTCCACCGTCAAGCACTAACGCGATTCGTCCGTGACGCCCTCCAGTCTGCCGTCGATAAGCAGAAAGAGAGTGCCGACAAGCGTAGCAGGAAGAACACCGCCTCCTTCACGACAGGAGAGCGAGTTCTCCTGTCGACAGACGGCATAAGGAACTCTGAGATTACCAACCTCGGCGCGAACAAACTCGCGCCGCGCTTTATTGGGCCATTCAAGATTACGAAAGTGCTGGGTGACGCCAATACGCTAGACATTCCGACGACACTACGCCTACACTCGACATTCTACGTCGGGCGGCTCAAGAAATACCATCCCGCTACGATTCCCGAGACGGCTCAGACGTCTGAGCCGGTACCGCCGCGTACGTCGAACGTCCCTCCCGTCGCGCGCGACGCGCCATCGCGCCAGTCGTCCCAGGCGCGCGCGGCTGTGTCCCCGTATGCGCTTGACCATGAACCGCGCGCTCCAGCATCCGTACGCGCTCCAGCAACGCCCGATTCGACTGCCGGAGAGCAGTCGCAGTCTGAGCAGCCTTCGACGACTGCTGCACTGCAGCATCCACCTCGCGGAGCGCGTCCCAATAGTGATTCTCAACGACATCGTCGCTCTGGCCAACCAGGACCCGAGCGCTACCGGCGCGACGGTCCTCCTCCCATTGTCGTCGCTGCTGGCGATACACGCTGGATCGTGGATCGCATCGTGGAGCACGAGGATCCTCCTCGAGCACAGAACCGCCCTCACGCCAGCCGGACGGTCCCGGCTGCTCGTCGCTATAGGGTACGATGACTCGGGTTCCTTCCCGAGTACGATACGTGGGAACCCCGCGCCAATCTTCTCCGCGACGTTCCAGACGTGGTCCGCGAGTATGAGTCGCGTGTTGACTTCGAGGATCCGCCCAGGTCGTCCGTGACCACAATCATGAGCGACGACCACGCGCCGGCGAAGAAGAACGGCGTCTCGAACGACCGCGCGTACGCGACCGTGAGCGAGAACGAGAACGACGATCTGCCCGACCATCGCCCGCCCTGGCAGTTGTCAGCGGAGATCGGCTCCGCTGCAAACGCCGTCGGGTTGCCCCGGCGGAGCTAGTCGATCGAGATGCCTCGGAGAGAGCTCGCCTGTATCGCTGAACCCAGTCGTTCTCCGCAGACCCAAGCGGACGCTCGGCGACATGCTGGTTCCAGTCCTCCTCCGTCGGGCGTGGCCCGGTGCACGTTTCGCAGCCTTCGGCGACGCGCACGTAGCACATGCGGTCGAAGTCGAGATGCGTGAGGCCGCAGACCTTGCTTTCGCAGCTCGCTGAGCGAGTGCCCAGCGACGATGCCTTCACGACGTTCCAGCCAATCGATGAAGTCCTCACCCGTCCGGTTCATCAAGTTCCAGTGCTTGATGAAGGCGCACCACGACTCCTGCAGCGCTCCGTACTCGACGCCCTCGATGCCCTTCTGACGCAGCCCACGAAATCGACGAAAGAGATTCTTCATGGCGTCCAGGGTGTCCGGGTTGGTCGCCCCGGACAAGTCGTACAAGTCCCACGCTCGGATCTCGCCGTCCATGACACGCGGACGGCGTGACAAGTCCACCACCGGCGCCGACGACGTCGCCGTCGTCGAAGAGTCCGTGCGCGATGTGTCCGTGCGTGTCTGCGAGTCCGTCGTCGCTGTCTGCTGCCGTGCTCCGGTCTGCTCGGCGCGTGTTGAGTTGTGGGGCACTCGACGTTCTCACCGTTGGCCATCTCCAAGATTGACAGAATAAGATTCTCGCGCTTACGTTGCGTAAGCGCGACTTAAAGAGGGGGGTGATGTAATGAGCCCTCCCCAATTACATAAGTAGGTAGTTCTTATATACAAAAGCACGCGGCTAGCGCGTGCTGTGTTGTCGTTCTCTAATTGGCTACAAAGGCAAACATTATAACCAATCAGGAGTCGACCTGCATATGAGTGGTTCGCAGGGCTCCCGTCCTGTTCCTAAATTAAATCAGAGTCTATTTCTAAGAGTTAAGTCTATCTTGCTTGTGAGCTTCCTCACCGCTACGTGTACGCTAGTGACGGTAAAGACATAGCCCGTTACAATGGCTAGAGCTAGTAGTCGTGGGAATCGTAGGTAAGATCTAATCGATCGCGACATTCGTTGACTTCATGAGCGCGTTCGGATACCTGCAACAAGCGACAGCCTTGAGAAGTCTTCTTCACATCCACCCAACATTCTCGCAACCTTCACCAAGAATCTCTACAAATCAGTTGAAACGTAGAGAAAACAGATCGTACTTAGCAATATTTATTTCGTACATAAGGTTTTTCCTACGTACTTAAATGGATTAAATTACGTCCCACTAACCGAGATCCAACCGGTTGAGCACGGTTGGTGATACCGTATTCCCCTGTCAGAAGCGTCACCCGATATGCAAGTGGGATAGGGTTTCTGAGCAAAATTAAAAAGGTAAATGCACGTACTTAAGTGAAGCAGTGCGGTCACTTTGCCAAGAGAGGCGCCTTGTCAGACCACCCTCGCGTCCGCCAATATCTCGCCGGCCAGCACTCGTACGACGTTAAAATTTGGCAAGGAGCTTCGCCAACGTACGTTCTAGCTGCCACACAAGTTTGAGGTCGATCCGATTCATATTGACTAACTTGGAGGCTCGTGGTGTGTTCCCTTCTAGCTTGTTATGTGAAATACGCAGTACGCGGTAGTACGGGTTGTGAATCGGCATGTTCTAGTCCTCGTTACTGTCACTCGCTGCCGAAGTTGCTGACGAGTATACACTGACAGCGTCGTCGCTCGAGTCGACAGTGTCGCGAGTACCTCTGCCAATGTAAAGCTGAGTGATGTAGTCGATGATCTAGCCTACGTCCGTCGAGGTAGGGTGCTCTTCTGCGTGGGTTTGTCGAGTATCATTGATAATTCCAGCTTTCTTGAATCGACTGACAATAGTTTGAACAGTCAATTCCTGCCATGCTTCAGCAATCCATGCAGCGATGTGTCTTCTCTTCGGTGCTTTCAACTCAAAACGCGACTTGTTCTCTTGCCGACGTCTGCGTCGAGGCACAAGAGCAGCTTGTTGTGCAGCATCAGAATCCGGATCGGTGCCATCGGAAGCAGCGTGAGACCGCATTGTCCATTCGGGGACTGTCGAAGCCGAGGATGTGGGGGCACGTTCAGTTGAAGGAGACGGAAGATCAGAAGTTTCCGGGGCATCGAGGGGCAGTATCCCGTGCTGTATTGCCGCCGCCTTCCGGGCTGCGGCAGTAAGTATTCGAGCTTGCTCTTCCTCTTGTTGGTGGATCAGAAGCTGTCTTTGAAATTCTGCTATCTGCTCCTGGAGGTTAAAAACCCATCTTCTTCGCATGACGTCTTTCATGGCTTGTTCCATGCGATATCAGCAGGTTGGCAGACAAAGGTATATCGAGGTGGAATTTTAACCAACACAACGCCAATTGATTCAGCGTACTGGACGACTTCATCTGTCCAGTGCCCGGAGAAGTCGTCCCACAAGAGCAGTACCGGCTCGTCGGGTATTCTCTACCTACCAAATGGAAACTCAAAAAATGAAGCGAGAGTTCTGCTGTCCACCATGCGTTAGAGTTGCCATATATCTGGGACCCTGTCTCTTTCTGAAGCTGCTGCACCTCGCTCCAAATCGTACGACCAAACCCGTTTCTCTTAGTCTTGTTTTCCGCCCGTACGTCCAACTTAGTTGAAGGCTCGCTCTTAAAAACCAAAAACAGGGGGTACTTCACACCCGTTGAATCGGCTAGGAGCATCGCTGTCGCGCGCTCCTTGTCCTTGCCGCCACATTTTACTCAAACCGTTCTTGCGTTTCGGCTGGACAGTGTTCTACGAGGCAAGTATTCAACCGAGACGGCTACATTATAGTATGTTAGATCCAAGACCACAAACCACAACATCTTAGAATCAATATACCTGTTCGATCAGCATTGTAAGTCTTTGTAACTCCCTTCTCAGCGATTGCTCTTCGTAGTAGTGACAAATGCACTCGCAGCTTCCCTTGCGTCGCTCGAGGTGGTTTCTCCCTGGCGCGTACGTGCGCGGATCGAAAGCCTGTGGCGCCGCATGAACGGTTTTGCCCAGGAATGAGAAGCACGAAAACTTTCGCGAGAAATCGATAGAGCGTGAGCAATCTCCAAGCCATTTGCACTTAGCATAGAGAGAGAAAAATAGGGATTCCGGCCCCGCGCAACGAGTTCACCCATGCCACAATTGCTAGCTCAGCCTCGGGAGACAGCACCGTTGCGACCCCTCGAGATCGATGGCGCAAGTGTGCGCCTCTACTCTCTACACACTGTTTCTCAATATACGGCTTGTTAGCAATCCACCTTCTCACTTGTTTTTTCATAGCTCTAAGACTACGAGGTGTTTGTGCTCCAAATACAGTGTTAATTGCAGTGTGAGATCTTCGTTATCCTCATACAAATCGATGCATCTCTTTTTGGTCGCGTACGTCACAGCTCTTCGTTGAAATTTCTTAGGCTTTCGCCCAACGCCCTTGATTCTCGGTCTTGCCATCCCGTGCGTGGATCAAACCATGAAGTTGTGTCGTTGCCCAACGCCAGTCGTTTGGTAACCTCTTAAAACTGATGAATATTATATCAGTTTTAATATTAACCCTTCTGACAAGAAACAAAGCCATATGATTTTTGTGGGACGTTCATTGGATGATAACTGGTGACCCTTATGACAAGGTGACGCTTCTGACATGAGAAATACGGTAGTTGGTGAAGTTGGTTGGTGATCGATGTCCCGGCTATGCAATTTGGTTAGGGCCTCTAACACGAGCTGTGACGGGTCACACGGCACCTTGCGCTAGAGGAAGCTTGACTTCCGAGAGTATACAAACTCTCTGTGAACGGCAGTTCACAGGTCCCTTGGCCAAAGGGGACGATTTACCAATAAGAGGGTAGATTTAAGACTGACTATATTTATAAGTGCTTCTAAATCCATCTACATACAAAATGCAAGTCACCTATAGAGTTTTCTAGATTTATCCTATTGGTTGTTTTGAGGGCATGTAGCCATGATGTGAGTGACGGGGCTGTGGTGTGTCCACACCACAGGATCTCCGCTTAGTGACAGGCCACTCTTCGTGGGACCCCGTTACATCCTAGGTTCGGTTTACCGACCAATCAGGGCAAGTGAAAGCGAGTCACACTCTTTCACTCTTCGTCGATTGATATCCACTTGATACGGCGGCGAACCGCGCAGCAGCTCTTTCTCGTTTGAGCCCATGAGCGACACAGCGCTCTTCTTCCCGGTCTCCACGTCGACCTCTGCAAGCATGCACCGCTCTGGAGCATCTCTCGGCACGAAAGCGCGCGCTAAGCCTGCTGCTGCGAAGCAGCGGGCTAAGAGCACTAACCTCGCGGCAAAGGCTCGTCCCTCAAGAAGGAGGCCGACGATGCGGCCTCTGAGGCAGCCACCTCTCGTGGTGACGTGCCAGTGAGCGCGAGCGCGAGCTCGCATCGCAGTTGGTCGCCGGATGTCCCTCCGGACGATCGACCCAACCCGCGCTTCGTCCACCGGGACAACAGTCCGGAGCCCGGTGACGATAGGCCTCTGAAGGAGTTCCTGGGGCTATCCGAGGACTCCGAGGGTGGTCAAACACCCCTGCCCAGCGAGCACAGCGACGAAGTCATGCGTTCGCCCGCTATAGACCACGATGGTCACGAGAACAAGACGCCGGAGCGTCCACAGAGGCCGGCCAACGAGGCCAGGGCTTCGCCTGCGGCAGGTGGCGACGAGGAAGAGAAACCTCGTTCGCCAGCGAAGAACCTTTCGCTTGCCGAAGGTGTAGAGCGGGCTCAAGCCGCTAAGGCCTCAGCGGAGGAGGCCAAACGCGCGAAGAAGCGCAATGCTTCGAGGTCTCCACGCAGTGAGGCAATGGAGACTGGAGGACTCTACAGCGACGTCTTCAATCCGTCGTCTGACGAGGAGGAGGGTGCTGGCTACGAGCCCCAAGAGATCTCCAACGATCTGGATCGGCAGCAGGAAGATTTCCAAGCTGCCCGGCGAGTACAAGGGCACTCGGTGCCGTCCCAGGCATTGGGTTCCGGTGCCGCACCCGTAGGTGACGGGGGCACCCACTCGCAGTCATACTGGCCACCCGAGGAGGGCTCTGGGGCCGATCTTTACTTGGAGCAACTTGTTGCTCCTCGTGGACGCATTGGTGGTCACACTTCCAACGGCGCTTACGAACGCGCCTTGGTACAGAAGGTCGCCTTGTTCACCGAGAACATCGAGGCGGCCAGGTGTGTGCTCCTTGCACAACACCGAATCCCTTTGAAGGATTTCACGACCAGCCGAAAGAAGCCCGAGAACCGTGGGAGCCTCTTTCCGGTCTGGGGTTATCCTTGGGTCCAACCGGAGGTGTGCACCACTTGGCTTGCCAGTGAGGACCTCTTCCGGCAGTGTGTAGCCCCCGCGGCTACTCACAAGAGCACCTTCGAGGGCTCAAGGACGAACGCACGCTGTCCTCCATCTTGGACCAGCGCGATCTCCGAATTGAGTTCGCTCATTTGGTCAGCAAACGCTTGCTGCCAAAGGAGTTCCAGAAGCGTGGTGCTTCCAGCGCTCATGATGAGCGCGGGTACGGGCTGTTTGCGGCCACGCCCGTACTGCGTTCGGGTAAGAAACCCCGAACTACTTACGAACCGGCTGTCGCTTCTGTTCCCAGATCGCGACAGCCTTGGGCAGTCTGCCTGGAGCCGTTTAACCGGCTCCCACAAGTTCTCGGAGTCCGGATAGCCTCGCCATTTCACAAGGGGTTGGCGCTGGCCACGGAGGCGTCGCTCCCAGACGACTCGCTCGACGTGGAAGTGGGTATCTCCATTCCGGTCCAAAAGCGGAGGAGTTGCCCTCGTACGAATTTGAGTACGAGGAACCTCTGAGGAGCCCGTCGCCGCGGCGCTCCTCTCGCCCAAGTCCTGCGCCCGTTCCTCCATCGGAGAACGAAGAGGTGTCTCGCCTTCGACAACGTGTCCTTGTCCTTGAGATCGCGTTGGGTCTCGGGACTGGTGGTGCTGCTGCTGCTGCCGAGTCTGGGAGTCGTGGGATCCTCGCACGGCTTGAGGACCGCCTGGCCCAGATGAGCCGGAACGTGTCGGCGCTCCAGGATCGGGTGGACCGTCGGGCCCATTCGTCCGACATGGACGAGGCCTATCGCCGGATCCAGCAGCTGCAAATGGCTGTTGGGGATCTGGAGAGACGGCCGGGAGTGCAGACGTATGCGCATCCGCAGCCGTCTGGTCCGGCGTACGCTCCACCGCATGGTCAGGCGTACGCCCAGTCGCGCGCTCCTGCGTTTGCGACGTCGTACGGCTACGGCGCATACCAGGCTTATCCAGCCGCGTACGGGACCCCTTCGGCTTATGACTCGAGCCGTGAGTCTTCAGTTTCCCAATCTTGGGCTTACGGACAGGGTCGATCGTCGGCGCCCGAGCCTCCTTCTCGCTTTCAGGATCTGGCACCTCCTCCTCGCGAAGAGGATGGATCGCCTGGGGAGCAGTCGGCCCCTGCGGATAGTGATACCGCTTGAAACGCCCCACGTAGAACGTCGGGTGCGTCTTCATGGACTTAGGCAGGTCGATGGTGTACGCTGCACCATGCCTCGCCAGGACCGTGAACGGACCAATGAAGCGATGCTTCAGCTTGTTGCTGCCGACAGAGCTGACAGCGTCAAGCGGTAGGTTCTTAGTGTCGAGTAGGACTAACTCTCCCACATTATACACATTTAAGTTTCCTCTTCCATGTTTGTCTGAGTACTCCTTTTGTTTGTCCTGAGCCGCCGCCAATGCGTCGCGGACCCTGCCGATGACATTTAGCCGTGTGTCCATGAAGGACTCCACTTGTTTCCGCAAGGAAACTGGTTGCAACTCAGCAACCTGGGAGGAAAGGGCTTTCCGAGCCTCTCCCCCACCTAAGATAGAGTCTTCGGTGCCGCCACGAAAAGTGAGGGGCACCCGGGGTTTACGAAAACCGTTCAGGTAGAACGGTGTGAGCCCTGCGGACGCGTGCACCGAGTTGTTGAGCGCGAACTCAACAACAGGGAGCTGCTCCGACCACGTACGTAGAGCTCCCGCGCAGACACTGCGCAGAGTGTCTTCGAGCACGCGATTGACGCGCTCCGTCTGACCGTCCGTCTGAGGATGGTCAGCTGTGGACATGTGCAGCTTAGTTCCAAGCAATTGGAACAGCGTTCTCCAGAACGCAGCGGTGAACCGCGGGTCACGGTCCGAGACAAACGTCTCCGGCAGACCATGATAGCGGAAGACGCCGTCTACGAACAGCCTAGCGGCATGTTCACCTGTGACCGTGTCCGGCACCGGAGCAAGGTGTACCATCTTGCTCAGACGGCACACAAACACGAAAATACCGGTGTTGCTGTGCGCATCGGCCGGAAGGCCAAAGATGAAGTCGAGGCACATCGACTTCCAGCAGTCTGCCGGGATAGGCAAGCTCTGCAATGTGGCCGAGGCGTGCCCCGCGGGTTTCACCCGCTGACATGTTTCGCACGTCTTGACATAGCGTGCGACCCACTGGTACATGTGGGTCCACCAAAAGGCCTGCGAGACCGACAAGAAGGTCTTTTCGCGGTCGAGATGTCCGCTGGAGGGCGCATCGTGCGCCTCCTGGAGGATATCAAACTTGATGTCCTCGTCGTCCGGGACGACAACGCGCGGTGGTTCATTGGGCTCCACCCGATAGTAGAGGAGGCCATCCTGCCACTCGTATCGGTGGAGCCGGGAGCGCTGTCGCGGCGAGAGCCACGACGACTTGGCGTCCTTCCCAGCGGCCATGAACCGCACCAGAGGCGCGAGATACTCGTCGCCACGATACGCCATGCGTATCCGATCGTAAAGATCCGTTGTCACCCGCGTGATGTGGGCCAACTCGTAGTCAGGCCTGCGTGATAACGCATCGGCAAGCACATTGAGCTTGCCTGGCTTGTACTCGTTGCGGAAGTTGTATTCCGAGAAGAACGACAGCCACCTCGCCATCCGCTGCGATAAGTGGGGCGGGTTGGTCACCGTTCGCACGGATGCGTGGTCGGTGTAAATCACAAAGGGCCTAGAGCCCAGCAGATGCACCCGGAACTTCACAAGGGCGTACTTCATGGCAAGGAGCTCCTTGTCGTGAACGGGGTAGTTCCGTTCGGCAGCATTGAGCTGCCTGGACTGGAACGAGATGACTCGTTCGTGTCCGTCCGCGTCGTTCTGCAGCAATGCACAACCGATGGCGTAGTCGGAGGCATCGCAGACGACGCTGAACGGCTTCGTCTCGTCCGGCAGTGCCAGGACTGGCGCCTGCTGGAGGCTAGCCTTGATGCTATCGAAGGCATCCTGGTGTTGGCGCTCCCAGTGCCAGTCAGAGTCCTTCTTCAGGAGGTTTGACAAGGGTCTAGCCAGACCCGCGTACCCCGCACTGTACTTGTGCAGGTAGTTGGCCAAGCTCAACCACTTCCGAAGATCCTTTTGGGACCTGGGCGTGGGCCAAGCCGCGATGGCTTTGACCTTCTCTGCTTCGGCCCGAACACCGTCGTTGCTGACGAAGCAACCGAGAACCTTGATCTCTGGTGACGCGAAGACGCACTTGTCGATGTTGGCATAGAGCTTGTTGGCTCTCATGACCTCCAACACTCGACGGAGGTGCTCGATGTGCACCTCCATAGCCGTCTTGCCATCCTCGGCACGGCTACGGACGAATATATCGTCGAAGTACGTCTGTGCAAACGCACGGAGCGGCCTGAACAACTGCGTGACCAAGTGATTGAACGTCGCTGGGGCATTGGACAGGCCCTGTGGCATGACGAGCCACTCCCAAAGCATACCACTTGGGTGCTCACCGCTGTGAGCGGGATGTCGCTCTCACGCATCAGGATCTGGTAGTATTAGTCCACCAGATCCAGCGCGCTATACAGCTCGAAACCGGACATGTTGTTCAACAACACATCCTTTCGTGGGATTGATGTCTGGGCCGGCACCGTAGCGCTGTTCAGCTTGTTGTAAGCGTGAACCAGACGCCACTTCCCGTTCGGCTTCCGAACGCAGAATGTTGGCGTCGAGTGCGGAAACTTCGACTCCCGCACCATGCCTGCCTTCGCCTTCGCGGCGAAGAAGGCATCAATGACCTCGCACTGTTCGCGCGGTAGAGGCCATTGCCTCGTGACACAGTACTTTGTGCCAGGCACGAGATCAATCTCATGCCGAACTCCTCGATCCGGTGGGAGTTGTGACGGTGGGTCCTTGGACACCACGTCCTCGTACTCCTTCACCAAGGGATACACCGGATCCTTGGGATTCTTGAGAATCTCAGAACTCAAGCGCGCTTCGCGTCGCTTCCTCATCTCTTCCAGGACATCTTCGTCCAGGACAGAGGAGGAGTTCATCTCCTCGAGAGCGGTCTCCGGCTTAAGGAGAACCAGCTCAGCGATCTCGCCAGTCTTGAGATCGGCCAGAAAATCTTCTGCCGCCATCTCTTCGAGGTTCAGCAATTCTGACACCTCAGGCAGCGGCTCCAAGTGGATGCCTGCTGCCTTGACTGGCAGACAGGTCACGCCGTCGAAGATGTGATAACACTCTTCGACCAGCTGCGTCTGAGGAGCCCGGGCTCTCGGCTTCGAGTCGCTATGGGAGCGACTTCAGTCTGAACAGCGTTCAGACTCGACTTACGGCGGCGACCGCGACGTGGCACATCGTTACCCACGTCATGTGATGTCTCACCAGGGAAATCGGGAGTATTCACAACTCCGTGTAGAACTTTGTTAACCACACAGGAAGCGCCTTCCGCGTCTTCCCCTTCAGTTAAGGTCTGGGCGACCGCGTGTGGAACGTGTTACCCACACAGGAAGCGCCTTCCGCGTCTTCCACTTCAGTTAAGGTCTGGGCGACCGTGTGGGGAACTATGTTACCCAGTTGGGCGACGCTGACGTCAGCGTCGACACCGCCGAAGCTTCGGCCACCGGTCTGGGCTCCGGTGGCGACCGAGGGCTCTCCGCCATGGCCTGCCGCGCTCGGTCCGGTGCAGCTCCTCCTGCAGCCATCTTCATGGAGTCGTCCATGACATCGACGACTCCCAAATACTCCCTGGATGCTTCGGCATCCCGGCGCCTCTTTCGGGTGGCCCAGGTCCTGACAGAGGTGGGAACATGACTCACCAATGCTCTGTCGGACACTGCAGACCGGCTAGCGCCAATTGCTTTGCCGCGCCAGTCTATCCAGGGCTCGTGCTTCTCGAACCAGGGCATGCCCAGGATCAAGTCGTACGACTCCATCTCAAGAGCAGTGAACTGTTCTGAGCTGTCAAAGTCCTCGAACTTCACAGCAAGATCCATGAAGATCTTAGGGATGGTTATCACCTTCCCCGTCGGCCAGTCTGACTGACACTGTCCCATTGCCTTTGCTCTCTCCTCAGAGCATCGGCCAACTTGTTGTTGTTGCGAGCAACTGTCTGGCGGCGTGCAAAGTTCTTGGACGCCCCAGAGTCAATCAGGACACGGAACGGAAATCCGTATCCTCGTACACCTTCGTGTACTACAAGCAGCCCTCCGCTGCCCTTCGCCGATTCGAGAGTGCACAGACTCTCAGGGGCTAAGTCTCCATGGTGCGCGCCACCCGCGCACCGCTCATGAAGACTTAGATCTTCCCCAGTAGGGCGCCCCGCCCCTACTGGTTGCCTGTGTTCCCCTGGCCTCGAGATCGCGGCTTTTGCCAGCGACCCTTGAGCGCTAGAGGTCTAGGAGGAAACCGCCTGGGTTGTCCTCCTGGCAGGGCAGGCACGTTTCATGTGACCCAGCCTGCCACAGCCGTAGCAGCGGATGTCCTGCTGCTCCGCGGACCCGGAGTTCCATTGGAACTGGTCCGCTAGGACTCGCCCTGTTCGTACCCGGTGCGGAGTTCCCTGGCCATGCTGAGGCCGGCGCACGAGCCTGGCGATGGCTGTACTCTTCCTGGAGCGCGATCTGAATCGCCTCCTCAAGGGTGCCACATTGCACCCGGAACAGCTGCGTGCGAGCGGGCCCCACCCGGAGGCCGTCCATGAACACCGTCACCTTGATGTGTTCATGGAGTGGGTTTTCCCTCTAGAGATGCGGCAAGCTCGCCCATCTTCTGGATGTACTCGTGCAGCTCACGCTTCCCTTGTTTACACGAGAGAAAGCGTGAGCGCTGGACATACTCATAGTTTGCCGGGAGGAACGCAGCTCGAATCTGCTCACACAGATGAGCCCAGGATGCAAAACATCCCGGCGTAGTCGCTTCGCGCGGTACGCCCAACTCTTAGCACGATGAAGAGTGCGAACGCTACTCGGAGCCGTTCGCTCGAGATTAGAGCTGCGTCCATGGCGAGCTCTACCTCTCGAACCCAGAAGTGAAGGTTCTCACCTTCCTTCCCGTCATACGGGTTCACCTTTAGCCGCAACGGCTTAGGTTGGGTCGGCTTGGACTCGACCGCGGGAGCCTGAAAGGTTCCCCGGACATGTTCAATGAGTCCTCGCTCATACATGTCAAACGCGTTCACGCGTTCGACCTGCTCGGCCGGCGTTGACGCCACCAAGCTCTGCAGAGCTTCCATACCGAAGATGCCTGCCATCTTCCGAACGGACTCGAACTGCGAGTCGTTCAAATGAGGAAACTCATTCCGGTCCATGTTGACCAGAACGCTTGAGGTTCAGGTAGTCTACCCGCGTAGGCGTGGATTGACTACAAGTGCTACCAAGTGTGGCGGGTCACACGGCACCTTGCGCTAGAGGAAGCTTGACTTCCGAGAGTATACAAACTCTCTGTGAACGGCAGTTCACAGGTCCCTTGGCCAAAGGGGACGATTTACCAATAAGAGGGTAGATTTAAGACTGACTATATTTATAGGTGCTTCTAAATCCATCTACATACAAAATGCAAGTCACCTACAGAGTTTCCTAGATTTATCCTATTGGTTGGTTTTGAGGGCACGTAACCATGATGTGAGTGATGTGGCTGTGGTGTGTCCACACCACATGACCTCCACTTAGTGACAGGGCACTCTTCGTGGGACCCCGTTACCCCGAGAGCGCCAAAGCAGAGTGTACAGAGTGTATTGGAATCTTACTGCAATTGCAGCGTTGGTGCACATGCGAGCTAGCATACAGTATATGTATTTAAGTATTAATAATATCTGCTGGAAAGGCATGCATAACGCATCTTTCGCTGACTGTGAACTTTACGTGTCTCTAATCTTGGGATTTGACTTCAAGCCAGCACAAACCATCGATGTACAATTCCTGTACAGTTCTCAATTTGCTTATCTGGTGTTCAGTAGTAAACATC
This sequence comes from Phytophthora sansomeana, assembly GCA_032158285.1. Lineage (NCBI taxonomy): Eukaryota > Oomycota > Peronosporomycetes > Peronosporales > Peronosporaceae > Phytophthora > Phytophthora sansomeana. The sequence goes on from JAPDHH010000206.1 coordinate 223,824, forward strand.
GCAGCAACCGAAAAACCAAATTCCTACAAAAGCACCCAGGTGCAGGTGTTATACTACGGAAACTGAGGCAAGTTAATACGTAAATCTGTTGGCGTGTACTTCAGTATGGTTCTCGCAAATTTTATAGTTTGGGTTAGCACTATAATAACAGTGATGTGATGTCCACTCGCCTAAAAGCACTACTCAATTTCGTTTAACAAATTAAAAGAGAAAAGATTATTTTCATGTGCCATTCGGATGAATTGCACTTGCCCCTGCCTGTCGGATGTATTGCACTTGGGATTAAGGAAAACCACGTGTGTGGAGCGACCAGGTGTGTTGGTATTACCTTCTGGCGAGCAGAGTGTGGACTTGTCATCTGTGTAATAGCAATGTAAGCGTGTATTTAATTCTCGCGAGTAGATTAGCCTCTGCACGTCGTCGATTCACGTTCTATTGTCAACTGGCCACTGCAACACCAGTTGCGTCGGCTTCTTCCAGAGCATTTGCGAGCTCTTGGGCCTTGAGCTGTCTCGTTGTGCCGTTGTCGAACTCGACCTTCCAGTGGTAGGTTCCTCTTCGGTTGCTCCATGAGTGAACCTTGCCTTGGACAAGGTGACACCGTTTGCGGTTTCCTTAAAATCTAGGGTGCACAGCCAATTCAAAGTCATGGTAGGTTTCTTGGGTAGCTCTCGCGAATTTATCCTATTATTTCTCCGGTTGCTGACAGCTCATCACCAAGCTGACATATGAAAATGACAAGCTGTCGTGGTACATGACGTACGTCCTTTTGAGAGCCCCACATGAAATTCAGCCGAATGCCACATGTACCCAAATTAAAAGCCGTCCTGTTTTACATGTACGTATTGTTTGTGGAGTCAAAGCCCCATGATAAATGCAGACGGTTCTTCTGTGAAGACGCGGTGGTAGGAACGTGCTCGATCTTTGGGCTTTGCGCAGTCTGGATGTTTGCCACGAAGCTTGGTCGTTTCTGACTTGTGCATTGGTTGGTGCGTGGCGACAGCAACCTCTTGCCCATTTTGAAAAAATATGAAGATGTATCAAGTACTTCTTGGCGTGATAATTTTCCTCTTCGCAAGTCTCGATGGTTGCTTAGCTACGACAGAACGCGGCCAACTCGAGAATCCGGCAGCGACTTCTACTGCCACGCGTTCTTCTTCCAACTTCATCACCGATGTCAGCAAGAAGCGCTTTCTACGAGGCGGTGATGATTCTGAAGTGAAGAAGGAAGCCCCAAGCGAGAAAGAGGGGAGAGCTGGAGGTGAAGGTGCCTTGAATACACTGAAGTCGCTCAAAAGCTTCAAGACATTGCAGAAGACGATATCGAAAGCTGCCAATTCGTTTAGCGATAAAATATCGCCAGCATTACCACTTAAGGCAAAGCTGCAAATTTGGTCCAAGAACGAGAAGTCAATCGATTTTGTCAAAAAAGAGCTGGGGATGGATCAGTTGACAGCAGTCACGCTCACACAAGCCGCGAATTACAAATTTTATGATGACTTTGTCACTTCCCAACTGCCGATTTGGGCCAAGAAGGAGCTTACACCTGATGAAGTCATGGCCAAGTTGGGTCTTCAAACGCTGTCGGGGGAGGCACTTACAAGCAACCCGAATTTCAAGTACTTTGACGAATATGTGAACGCCCAACTTCTGGTCTGGGGGAAAAGGGATCTCTCTACAGTCGATGTCTTGAAACGATTGGGATTGAACACTTTGTCAGGAGATGCCCGTACAGATGCTGTAAATTACAGGTACTACGATGTCTTTGTGGTGAATCAACTGAGGTCCTGGCTGAAGAGCGATCTACCTCTGGACGATGTGATGATTTGGTTGAGACTGGACAAATTGTCTGGTAATGCACTGCTTTCTCATCCAAACTACAAGTACTACGAAAGCTTCGTGACCAACAAACTGAAGTCTTGGGCAACGGATGGAGCCTCTCCTGAATACGTACTACTAAGGTTGGGTTTGGAAAATCTGCAAGGAAAAGCTCTCGAGAGTCATCCGAACTACAAATTCTTCGTGAAGTTTATGAACAAGAGAAACGAGTATCGAGAGGAAGGCTGGCTGAAACAAAAGTTAACAACGTTCGATGTCTGGGAGAAACTCGAGGTATCCCGAGTCCGTCCAACGAAACTAAGGACTTCGTTTGTGTACGAGATCTACAAAAGTTATGTCAACATGCTGGACGACTACATCATTGATCTCGTGGAAAGTGGGTTTACTGCTCCAAACCTAGTTAGCAAGGATGCAACTACAGCGGAGCTGCACGCTAAAACGCTGATTTGGGTTGAAGCAAAAAGACCGGAATGGTATGTGAAGTACTCTTTGGGTCTGGATGATTTGGAAGGCGCCGCGTTGACACAAGCTACAAACTACCAGTTCCTTGAGCGCTATCTCGAAGGAATTAAACATATCCAGTGAGAGCAGAGATTTCGCCTCACTGCTTAGAGTTTTAAAAAATCTTTGCAATCAATTCAAACGCTAAAGTACTTGGAAATTTTCAGCATGCAAAACACTTTGTAGTACCCTCGTTCAAATTGCTTTTAGAACCCCCTGCATTGACGTTTTTCAGTGTCCATGGCTCTTAAATGCTAATCGACCTAAAGAGTATGCTGCCCACTTCTTCTGCGCTTCTGTCCCTGATCGTTCAAGCTGAACTAACAGTCCGATGACCCCTTCGTGAACAACATCAACGTGGATTTTCCTATCTTGCGCCGCAAGGTTCACCAACGCCATGGTTGCATACGCCTTTTGTTTGTCCGTTCCGCTACGAAGAAGAGAAACGAGAAGCTGAATGGCTCCATCCTTCGCAATGACCTCGGAACTGGCCTCGTTTTTCAACGAAATGTGACCCAATGCAAAAGCTGCTTCTTATTTTTGGGCATCTGTACCAACTCGAAGCAGCTCAACAAGAGACGGTATAGCCTCAACTACATGTAGTGACTCGGCTACGCTCTTTCATCACTGTAAGCTGCAAGACGACCTAATGCAAATGCCGCATTCTCCTTGTGTCGATCCAAAGTCGACTGAAGTAATTGAGTGAGATAGTAAATTGCACCTTCACGCTCTATCATAGTGCAGTTGGCATCGTCTTTGATGGCTAGTGAGCCCAATCCCAACGCTGCCCACCGCTTCTGAGGGTCCGACCCGGTACCAACAAGCATAAGCTCTAGAAATCGCCACACGATGCTCATCACAGTCATCTTCCCCACAGATAAAACTTAGCGCCATCGCTGCATATTCCTTTTTGCTTGTCAGTGCCCGTAGTCACAAGTGCCACAAGCGGTGCGATCCCCCATTTCAGAGGCAATATCTTCACAGTTTTGGTAGTTCTTGTCGGCGAATTCGCTTAATGCAAAAGCTGCTTGTTCCTTTTGTCGGTCATTTCCGCTTTGAAGAAGTTCTACCAGGTACGGAATAGCTCCATCCTGCATCATGAGCACACAATTCGCCTCATTGTTAGCAAGACGTGCCAACGCAAATGCAGCGCTTTCTTTCAATTCTTCAGTCCCAGCTCGAAGTTGATTCATCAGTAGCGGGATAGCTCCTCCATTTGCGATAGTGACGCTGTTCGCAATACTACAAAGAGCAATGTTTCCCAACGCGATCGAAGCGTACACCTTTTGCAACTTCGTACCATCTCGTAGTAGCGAAATAAGCTGCGGAATGGCTCCTTCTCGAACGATCTCAGCGCTGTTCGCTGCATTGCTCATAGCCAAATTGCCCAAACCAAGTGCAGCATAATCTCGTTGGGCTTCTGATGATGAGGGTGATGGGGTGCATCAGCGAGATAGCACCTTCTTGAGCAATTGCTATCCGACTCGTTTCGTTCATCCCAGCTGCGTGACTCAAGGCGAAAACTGCTTGCTCCCGTGACCCATCAGTCCCAACTCGAAGAAGATTTACCAAAGGTGCAATTGCTCGCTCAAGCGAAGGTGCCAAAATGTTCACCTTGGTGCTGACAGAAAATGTGCCTAGCGTCAACGCTCCGAGTCCTTTTTGCAAGTCAGTCCCGGTATGTAAGAGTGAAATGAGGTGTGAAATGGCCTCCTCGAACTCGGAAGCATTGGAACTCACGTCACCTCGACCAACAAAACTGCCCAAAGCAAATGCTGCAGACTCTTTTTGGTCGTCGGCACCACTGCAAAGCATTGATACTAAAAGTTCAATCCCTCCCTCGATCTCGATCACACTGCAGTTGTCGACGCTGCGGCTAATTAAACTACCTAATGCAAATCCACTTCTCTCCTTTTGTTTAGCTGTTTCAGATCTCAAAAGCGAAACAAGTCGGGAGATAGCTCCAGCACGTAGATCATTAAACAGCAGTCATTGTCGATAAAAGCAAGATGACCAAGCATTAAAGCTGCGAATTCTACCTGGCGACGTGTGCCTTCTTGCAATTGTACCATCCAAAGTGGAATAGCTCCACAGTTCGTAATTGAAACAGTGTTGATTTCGTTGTCTTGGCAAATGTTAGCGAGCGCGTACGTTGACCACAACTTTTGCGTCTCGGGACCAGATTGAAGAAGGACCAAAAGCGGCACAATAGCTCCTTCGTTAGCAATCATGGAACGATTTACGTCACTTTCGCCAGTCTTCCCAACGCAATCGCAGCCCAAACTTTTGTATCATCATTTCCATTCCTTAGTTGAGTGACGAGAAGTCTTACAAGTTCCGTATCTTGTATTTCTTCGCCTTTGGCTACTGTGGCAATAGCTGCGCAGTAAATCGCAGCTTGAGTTTTCTTCGGACCACTTCCATCCCGTAACTCACTGTAAAGATCATCAAGTTCTTGTGTTGTAGCCTGTCGGACACCGATTTGAAGGGCTGCAAAGTTCTGCTTGGAAAATTGTGAATCGAGTTGCAGAGCCCAGTTCAGACACAGCAATGCACAGACACGAATGAAGTGGGTATCTCCACTTGCCACCATATTAACCATTCCGAATGGCATCGGAATGCCATTCGAGTCGTAGAATTGACTCCGCTCGTTATCCTGGACAAAAACATCAGCGATTTCCTGCAGCAATTTTTCTTGGTCGTTGATATTTCCGATGCTGATAGCTTCTGTGAGCTCATGCAACACTGTGGACCGAAAAGAAGAGTTTATAGCGGAATCCTCACTTGTCATGACAGGCTCCCGTGAACGTGCTAAATTCCTCCGACGCGACAGCTGTAAAAAGGGTTCTGTGTGCATTCATTCTTGTCTCTAGTATCGCGCTCAATTGCATCTCATCGAAACGTTTTAGTTTTTCAATCACATGATCAAGACCAACTCGTTTCTTAGGGTCGAATGTCGTCAACAGTTCCCTCTCATCGGGTTTAGTTGGGACAGAACCTTTCCTGATAGAGTCACGGACGTCGTCATCGGTCAAGAAGGAAAAGGGAGGCTCTCCACTAACAGCCTCAATCATGCACATTGCGAATGAGTACACATCTGAAGCAAATGTTGGATGTTGGGTTAGACATTCGGGCGCGCACCAACGCAATTCACTCGAGACTGAACTTTGATAGTTAGACCGCGAAAGTTTGGAGCACGAGCGCATTGTTGTCAGCCCAAAGTCTGACACCTTTGCGTGGCCATTTGCATGGACGAGAATATTGCTCAGCTTGAGATTCCCATGCACCACACTATATACTGCAGTCCAAGAGCAGCCTCGTTCAGTAACTTCCAAAGTTGTCGTTTGTTTTTATCAGAGCGAGCTAGAAATGACCCAAGGTTCCCCCGTGCTGCGTATTGATAAACTACAAATGGCGGCGAGTTAATGTGCGAGGCGGCAACCATCTTCACAATGTTGGCGTGGCACAGTGGAAATAGTAGGTTCAATTCTTTCTCCATGCGACGTTGAGCTCGTTCGTTGATCTCCTCTTCGTCGACCGAATAGAACTTCATTACTGCAGTTGAATACTCGTCACAGGAACTTCGATGTATGGACGTAAATGACCCGCGGGCAAACGGTTTGACTTCAAAATCTACTTCATGCAGCGGTACAAACCAAGCTGGTAAGGGCTCCTCCATCGTGTTTGAGGCCAAAATGACAGCGGACAGCATCGATCTCATGAGTTTCAACGCATTGTCGTCGTGACATTCTCCTCGCTTCTCGATTTCAAAAGTCAGAGTCAACAAAGCCTCCACTCGTATTCGTTGATCTTGCATTTCCCGAAGAACGAGAGCCGTGTCGCTAACAGTAGCAGATAAAATCTCTTCTTTCAGCCTAACATCCTCCTCCCATTCCTCTCCCCACGTAGCCGTCTCAGCAATGCCAATCATCTCAAACAAAACAACTCAACCACTTCCTCACAAACATCTCGCAAGGTGCTGATCACTGAGGAATGCTCGACCACATGGTACAGAAGCTCTTTCCCATGGTTTCGTTGCAAAAAAGTGAAGATATTTCGCAACGACTTGTACGTACTTGCAATGAACGTCGTCCGGTATCTGATGGTCAATTGTCGATGCTTTTATACTGTCGTGAACAGTTTCCAGTCGATTTTGAAGACGTTTGCACAAATGTCGAGCGTCTTTCATGCCGTCACACAACCGTCAGAGAACCTCCTCCGGGGACGATCAGAGTCCGCATTGGGACCAGCAACTTGGAAAACTCCTGCTGTAATGCTTGGATAATAGTCAGTCTGCAAGTGATCGACAATGGCTCCAAGGACACGGTGAGCTAGATTAGCCGAATTTTTTCCTACAGTATCCGTACTCTTTATCACCGTCGCACACGTGACCAAGCCAAGAATACAGACTTTTTTCCTACAGTATCCGTACTCTTTATCACCGTCACACACGTGACCAAGCCAAGAATACAGACTTTTTTCCTACAGTATCCGTACTCTTTATCACCGTCGCACACGTGACCAAGCCAAGAATACAGACTTTTTTCCTACAGTATCCGTACTCTTTATCACCGTCGCACACGTGACCAAGCCAAGAATACAGACTTTTTTCCTACAGTATCCGTACTCTTTATCACCGTCGCACACGTGACCAAGCCAAGAACCCACAGACTTGGCTTACAGACTTGGCTTACAGGACTTGGCTTGCAGACTTGGCTTACAGACTTGGCTTGGCTTACAGACTTGGGCTTACAGACTTGGCTTTTGCCAAGTCTGTGATTCTTGGCTTGGTCACGTGTGCGACGGTGATAAAGAGTACGGATACTGTAGGAAAAAAAGTCTGTATTCTTGGCTTGGTCACGTGCGTGCGACGGTGATAAAGAGTACGGATACTGTAGGAAAAAATTCGGCTAATCTAGCTCACCGTGTCCTTGGAGCCATTGTCGATCACTTGCAGACTGACTATTATCCAAGCATTACAGCAGGAGTTTTCCAAGTTGCTGGTCCCAATGCGGACTCTGATCGTCCCCGGAGGAGGTTCTCCTGACGGTTGTGTGACGGCATGAAAGACGCTCGACATTTGTGCAAACGTCTTCAAAATCGACTGGAAACTGTTCACGACAGTATAAAAGCATCGACAATTGACCATCAGATACCGGACGACGTTCATTGCAAGTACGTACAAGTCGTTGCGAAATATCTTCACTTTTTTGCAACGAAACCATGGGAAAGAGCTTCTGTACCGTGTGGTCGAGCATTTCCTCAGTGATCAGCACCTTGCGAGATGTTTGTGAGGAAGTGGTTGAGTTGTTTTGTTTGAGATGATTGGCATTGCTGAGACGGCTACGTGGGGAGAGGAATGGGAGGAGGATGTTAGGCTGAAAGAAGAGATTTTATCTGCTACTGTTAGCGACACGGCTCTCGTTCTTCGGGAAATGCAAGATCAACGAATACGAGTGGAGGAGCTTTGTTGACTCTGACTTTTGAAATCGAGAAAGCGAGGGAGAATGTCACGACGACAATGCGTTGAAACTCATGAGATCGATGCTGTCCGCTGTCATTTTGGCCTCAAACACGATGGAGGAGCCCTTACCAGCTTGGTTTGTACCGCTGCATGAAGTAGATTTTGAAGTCAAACCGTTTGCCCGCGGGTCATTTACGTCCATACATCGAAGTTCCTGTGACGAGTATTCAACTGCAGTAATGAAGTTCTATTCGGTCGACAGAAGAGGAGATCAACGAACGAGCTCAACGTCGCATGGAGAAAGAATTGAACCTACTATTTCCACTGTGCCACGCCAACATTGTGAAGATGGTTGCCGCCTCGCACATTAACTCGCCGCCATTTGTAGTTTTATCAAATACGCAGCACGGGGGAACCTTGGGTCATTTTCTAGCTCGCTCTGATAAAAAACAAACGACAACTTTGGAAGTTACTGAACGAGGCTGCTCTTGGACTGCAGTATATAGTGTGGTGCATGGGAATCTCAAGCTGAGCAATATTCTCGTCCATGCAAATGGCCACGCAAAGGTGCTCAGACTTTGGGCTGACAACAATGCGCTCGTGCTCCAAACTTTCGCGGTCTAACTATCAAAGTTCAGTCTCGAGTGAATTGCGTTGGTGCGCGCCCGAATGTCTAACCCAACATCCAACATTTGCTTCAGATGTGTACTCATTCGCAATGTGCATGATTGAGGCTGTTAGTGGAGAGCCTCCCTTTTCCTTCTTGACCGATGACGACGTCCGTGACTCTATCAGGAAAGGTTCTGTCCCAACTAAACCCGATGAGAGGGAACTGTTGACGACATTCGACCCTAAGAAACGAGTTGGTCTTGATCATGTGATTGAAAAACTAAAACGTTTCGATGAGATGCAATTGAGCGCGATACTAGAGACAAGAATGAATGCA